>CAUYRH010068996.1:0-69637 GCA_963574655.1 Perodicticus potto
AAATAAATAAATAAATAAATAAATTAGCTTCATAGTATGGCTGAGGGTAGGGAGGGGAGGGGGGAGGTTAGGGTGGGGGGAGGGTAATTGGTGGGGCCACACCTACGGTGCATCTTAGAAGGGTACAGGCGAACCTTACTAAATGCAGAATACAAATGTCTTCATATGATAACTGAGAAAATGCCAGGAAGGCTATATTAATCAGTTTGATGAAAATAGTTAAGATTGTATATGAAACCAGCACATTGTACCCCTTGATTGCACTATTGTACACAGCTATGATTTAATAATAAAGACAATAAAAAAAAAAGAAAACAAATACTGAAGTCAATCAAACTCATATTGCATTACTTTTGTGTTAAGTTTTAGGAAAAAGTTTTTAAATCATTGTGACCAGTTTATCATATAAGAAGTTTGAAATGTTTAAGAGAATCTGACATATTAACCTTATGATTTTATTTTAAAGTGATAAATTGATAATTAATTGGTGACTTTCACTTGAAAGTTGTAATATCCTTGAATTTTTTTTTACATAGAGTTTAAATGTTCAAGAGAATCTAATTTCTTACCTGTACGAAATAGTTTTGTTGTAAGAGTTCCTTGAGATATAGAAAAAGTTTTCTTGCAAAAAAAAAAAGAAAATGAAACCAAGGGCTCACCTGCTTAAGACAACCAACCTGAACCTGCCTTGCTGTTTTCTTAAAAAAAAATTCAGATTAATATTAGGGTACAAATGATTAAGTTCTGATGGTTGCCTTTGTTAGGTAAGGTCCCTGTTGTAGTTGTGTCCTGCACATAGGAGGTGTGCCATGTCCCCTTACATTGTGACCAGTAGGTGGCAGCACACCAACCCTCTCCCCTCTCACCGCCACTTGAATTGAATTGAGTTTTTTTCCTTGAATGGGCACGTATTAGTTCAACTCCTGGTTTCATATTAGTATTGAGTACATTGGATTCTTGCTTTCTATTCTTATGATACTTTACTAAGAAGAAAATTTTTCAACTCTACCCAGGTTAATACCAAAAATGTGAAGTTCCCATCCTTTTATGGCTAAACAGTCTTCCATGGTATATATACACCACAATTCATTAATCCATTCTTGGGTTGATGGGCACTTGGGTTGTGTCTACATCTTAGCAATTGTAAATTGAGCTGTGATAAACAATCTAGTGCAAATGCCCTTATGATAAATAGATTTATTTCTTCTGGATAGAAGCCTAGTAATGGGATTGTGGGATCAAATGGAAAGTTTATTTTGAGTTCTTTCAGGGTTCTCCATACTTCTTTCCAAAGAGGCTATATTCATTTGTAATCCCACCAACACTGTAAAAGTGCTTCCTCTACCTTGCTTGTTTTTAATCATTTACTTCTAGTTGATCTTAAAACCTGAATAGCTAGAAGTCATGTGGCCAAACAATATATAACTAAGCTCCCACTAGCCTTCCTATAGATAACATCTACAGGGAGTCACTAGAATACTGTGCTTCAAAGTTTTTCAAGAACTAGAGGGCAGCTTTTACCTAGTTCAAACCAGTGGAGACTACCAACTCTCCAACTGGGCCCGCATGGGTGCTGCAAGAGTGCCCTGTTGACACCAGAGACTTCAGCCTCAGATCATGCAAGTGCTGCATTTTCTAAACCCACATTCTATGTAGAGCTATGTGGCCCCATTACTCTTGGGCAGAATCCCATTACCTAATGTTCATCCACTTCCAATCACCTTTCCCCATCCCCTTGACCCCCCTTCTTGACCCTAAATATCCCTAAGCCCTATCCTCAGAGAGGGAGAGGTCTGTTCTCCCATCTCCTCTGTTAGCTGCTTTGTGAATTAACTCTCTCTTTTGCAAAACCTGTCCCCACAGTGAGTGGCTTACTGTGCCACCTGCAGAACAGACCTGGTTCAGTACCAAAAAGACGATGTGGAGAAATATCTGTTCAGGTGCCACATAAGTCACAATAAATTAAACGAAAAATCAAGGAGCAAAACCAGCACATTTTTATGATCTCATTTTCAAAGAACACTAGAAATAGATGATAGATTGACAGATGAACTGATTGTCAGAAAAAAAATGTGAAAAGTACTCAGAAAGCATCTCTCCCAAACTCATGAAAAAGGTAACTGATTTCAGAATACATGAGAGCACTAAGAACTCTGTCCTTTTTTCCAGATGCATGATTCTATGTTAACACTTGCCATGTTCCAATAGACCAGAGCAGAGTGTTAGAACTTGAAGCATACAGACCTAATTTGGTCTCCTTTTCCACTGCTTTAATATAGTAGTGGTGTGTCTATGAAAGGCAATAAACAGAAGCTAACTGAATGTCCTTGGCACTGCCCTCCAGCTTGATATATTCTCTAGGTTCTAAGTTTGTTGTAGGGCAGGAAGCTTGGTTTAAGTTTATGTTTAACATAATGCTGTGTGATAAATACAAACTTGGATAATACATAGTTTTGTTCTCTAAATCTCACAATATTAAATTGCCTTGATTATTAGCATTTGGACAGCATACTTAAATTTCCTGATAAGGTGAGAAATCTTTGAAACAAGATGGGTTTAGAAAATGTTCATTATGCAGAAGGAGGTTGTGATGGAGAGGATAAAGGCTTCTTTTTATTCCATTAACAAGAAGGACAACACTGAATACAAATGTCTGCATAATTGGAAAAGCCAATCAAGCACGAAGATATTAAGATAATTCATCTTTTAACAGTATTCTAAAAGAAGAAATACAGCCATTGACTTGCCAGGGAAGGTAAATACTACTTTATTAAATTTCAATTATCTTTAGTCTAGAATTTATTTTGCATAATGTGCATGTAAATTATTCTCTCAAAATGATCACATAAAACTAACACAGCCTCTTTGGAAAGAAGTATGGAGAATCCTCAAAGAACTAAAATTAAACCTTGTAGTTTGATACCACAATCCCATTACTAGACATTACCCAAAAGAAAAAAAATCATTTTACCATAAGGAAATTTCCACTAGAATATTTATCACAGCTCATTTCACAATCACCAAGATGTAGACTCAAATTGAATCCCCATCAACACATGAATAGATTAATAAGCTATGGAAGTACCATGGAATACTATTTGGCCTTAAAAAAAAGATGGTGACTTTACATCTTTTGTATTTACTTGGATGGAGTTAGAGAACATTCCATTTAGTAAAGTATCACAAAAATGGAAAAGCAATAGTTCAAGGTACTCAATATTAAGATGAAACCAGTAGATGAACAAATGCACATCCACACAAGAGAAAAACACAACTAAATGGAAGTGGGGTCGGTGACAGGGGCAGAGGTGGGAGGGAGATTGGTGAGCTCTCACCTAACAAGCACAATGTAAAGCTCCATGGCACACCTCAAAAGGGGCACAAATTCCACTTGGACTCTTCCTTAACAAACCCAAACAATGTAACCTAAGTATCTGTACTCTCATATTAATCTGAAATTTTTAAAAAATGATCTCATCATTGGTTTATAGTGAAACTTTTTCTCTCTGCTTTTGGGAAACTACTAATGGTTGCTTTGGTTTGGGGAAACTAAAATAGGTTTGCATTGGTAAGCAGACATAGTCTATAGATAAGAGTTTTCCAGTGGGTCTTTTAGTATGCCTGAATTTTATTTATTTTTGTGTAATCATCACATTTCAAATAATAAGTTATTCTTTCCCAGATTTCGTGTATTTTTGTCACATAGGGCATGACTTAGACATTATGAGATTTCTGATTTTGCATGAGAAAATAGATGATTACATTTAAAACTCTGAAGAAAATTATTAATAGAAGATAAACTCCTATGATGTCCTTGAAATTACAGACTTTATGAAACAATGCATGCACTAACTTTTGTGATTAATAATAAATATTCTTCAAAAATTCTGGTTCTTATTTTGAAATGGTCTAAGAAAATCAAAATGTAATAGCATTTAGTATCATTTAATAGTAATAATATCTCCAGTCTAGTTTCATTCTAAATTGTCTTTTTTAAGCTAGTGAGGCTAATTAACTGCTTACTAATTATGGAGCTAGTTATAAAAGATATACAAAGATATATAATAAATAAAATCTTACATTTGATAGTACTATGCAGGCCAATTAAGAACTGTGATCCAAAGGTAATTTCCCTACAAGTAATTAAAAGGAATTGAAATTTCAATTTTTCTATAAAATATACTAGGGAGATCTAGAATGTCAAACAAATGAATAAATAAAAACACTTCAGATGATGTGGGTGAAAAAGTGAAATATACTACTTCACTATTTGTTTCTATTTGTCACATAATGTATCTTATCTCATGCCAATAGGGAAAATGAAAATGGAAAAAGAAAACAAGAGTTATTTAAATCAATTCCCCCAGATTGACAACACGGTAAAGTTCAATAGTGCTATTGCTATTACAGTGTAGCAAAGGTTAAGAAAGAATAGATATTAGAACATTTTCAAATTTTATTTTTACTTGAAGGTTGATTAAAAATATATTCTTGATCTTATATATAAATACGCACAAAACTGAGGAACTCACACTTATCTATCACGGTAATTTTTATGTTTATTATATCCACAGAGGTAGCAAGACAGAGTGAAAATTCTTTCTCAACCAAATCGTAATCATTTCCTAATCACCTAAATAATACGTTTTTATTGTGTGTCATTCTGGCAAAAATCTTACTTTAATATTCCCCAAAGGAAAAAATACCAAGTACACTTAAGGTTTATTGTTTTCATTTTCCCAAGATACTTGAAGGCAGCTTGTTTCTTTGATAATTAATTCACTTGTGGATCAATAGCTCCCCTGTCTAAAAGTGCAGCCCTTAGAAAACATTTCATAAAAATTCTAATTATAGGTGCTCAGAGAAAAGAGCTTATAAAAATTAAATTTTCAAGGGGCATCTAAGTAGCAAATAAGTAGGTTTGTGGGGATATTGCTTGTATCAAGGAAAATTATTGATTTGAAAAGAAAATAACAGGCTTGGCACACGTTGCACAGTGGTTAGGGTGCTGGCCACATGCACCAAGACCAGTGGGTTCGAACCCGGCCCTGGCCTGCTAAACAACAATGACAACAACAATAACAAAAATACCCAGGCATTGTGGCGGGCACCTGTAGTTCCAGCTTCTTGGGAGCTTGAGGGAAGAGAATCGCTTAAGCCCAAGAGTTTGAGGTTGCTGTGAGCTGTGACGCCACGGCACTCTACTGAGGGTGACATAATGAGACTCTGTCTCAAAAAATAGCAGCTGGTGCATTGAAATATCCCTCCACCCTCTTGTGCTGCTCCTTCCTTGTTAGCACGATCTTCTTAACTTCTTATTAAAAGTCATCCATGACAGATGGAGCTGCCAAGCCTCCTGTGCTCACTTTCTACCAGACCCTGGGGGATTAAACAACCCACCCAAGCACCCTAAGCTACTGAGTGGGGAGAATGGGACACGATTAGATGCTCAAACTCAAATTCTTAACCATTGCGCTATACTTCTTTTCACGGGCTCAGCTGGGGAGAAAGAAATGTCATTTTATCAAATCATAGTATTTCAATGTGAAAATAAGTTGTATTTATCAAACCAGTGCCTATGCAATTATTCTTAGTACTTAGCATAATTAAATTCTCCATACAGTACACGGTTTCCCCCTTTCCTGCTCGAAGACAGTGCCTTGTTCTTATTCTTTCTGATACTCTTCTCTCATTCCATAATCAACTTTCCTTTTTTTTTAAAATTCATTATCTGATTTAATTTAAACCTGTTGCACATAACACAAATGCTATGCTTTCTGGGTTTTTTATTTAATATTAGTAAAGGCAATTTTTATTTATTTATTTATTTATTTATTTATTTATTTATTTATTTATTCGTCTTGTTGGGGAATCATTGAGGGTACAAAGAACCAGATTACACTGCTTGCCTTTGTCAGGTAAAGTCCCTCCTATAACGTCCCGCCCCCAAGAGGAGCATCACCATTGCCACTTTCACACCTACATGTTTCACTTACACGTCACAAGAACATTTTCAGATTTACAAAAAAACTGAGATTAAGGAATGTGAAGGACATTTGCCAAAGTTACCTATGTAGCAAGCAATAAAAGCGAAGTGCAACTATGTATATACATCTTGGCTTTAGTTCTACTGACTCCTTACATTGCATCACGTTTGCTGCAACCTCCTAACTAAAGGCCTGGGCAGTCTCCCTCAGTGACTTGCCACTGTGCCCACTCAATTCACCAACACAGGAACCTTAACATTGAAGCCCATGGCCTTCCTTACAAACTGATGCTTCTTCAAAACACCAGGCATTTGCTCATGAAGGTAGAGAGCAAAATGCCTTAACAGAAATTTAGAAAGGACAATGCATAAAATTTTGGAAAATGTGGGAATACTATGAACAATTTTCATTTTTGTCACATCGATTGTTCCTTTGAATCTTCACTCAGAGAAAGAGGTCCCCCTTATATTTTATCCCACATTTTGTTTAGTGCTGTTCCATATAACTCTTAACACACACTTATAATATAACCCAAATCATTATTATCATTATTTTTTGCTGAAACCAAGTGGACAATCCACAATTACTTGACTTGGAGTTTCTTAAAGAAAAATAAGAAAAGGCATACCTTTACCATTAAAAAGAAAATGGGGATTAGAATTTACTTTTTCTCTAAATATTCTTTTCAGTTTCTCAGCATGTATGAAAGTTATGCTTAGCTAGGTGCAGTGGCTCAACTCTGCAATCTTAACACTTTAGGAGGCTGAGGCAGGTGGGTTGCCTCAGCTCAGGAGGTCAAGATCAGCCCGAGGAAGAGTAAGACTCCCATCTCTACTAAAAATAGAAAAACCAGCCAGGCATCATGGTACATTCCTGTAGTCCTAGCTACTTGGGAGACTGAGGCACGAAGATCACGTGAGCCCAGGAGTTTGAGGTTGCTGTGAGCTATGACACCACAGCATTCTATCCCAGGGCAACTGAGTGAGACTCTGTCTCAATAAATAAATTAATTAATTAATATGCTCACAGTATGATACACTCTATTCAATGAGCAATAGCCTTTTGTCTAAAAAAAAAAAATACATAAGCCTGGGCATGGTGGTTCACTCCTGCAATCCTAGCACCCTGGGAGGCTGAGGCAGAAGGATTGCTTGAGCTCAGGAGTTGGAGACCAGCCTCAGCAAGAACAAGACTCCATCTCTAAAAATAGTGGTAGGTGTCTGTAGTCCTAGCTACTTGGGAGGCTGAGGCAAGAGGATCTGTTAAGTCCAGGAGTTTGAGGTTGCTGTGAGCTATGATGCCACGGCTTTCTACTGAAGGTGATAAAGTGAGACTCTGTCTCAAAAACAAATTAATTAATTAATTAATTAAAATAAAGATAAAAAGTACATACATTTCATTCAAAATACTTTATTGCTGAAAAACGCTAGCATGGCAACATGAAGCAAACATGTGCTATTGGGAAAAAATGCTGCTAATAGATTTACTCAACTCAGCATTGCCACAAACCTCAATTTAAAATACAAAACAAAACAGGAAATCTATAAAGGTCAATAAAGAGAAGCACAAGAAAATGAAGTATGCCTCCACAACATTGAGAAAGATAGCAGAATAAGCCACCCCAAAACATGCCATGTTGGTATAAGGATTATCCTAAGTTAAAGGTACTTAAACAGTAGGTGCAAAAAGGATGCTCTGATCCTCCCCCTTTTCTTCCTGAAAGCAGGAGATAAAACTCCCATATGGAAGTCGTTCTCCCTATACCAGAAGGAAAGTAACATTCTTATATCATCAAGGATAGGAATTGGAGATTGAGAGAATTGAACAGACCTTATGAAGTGAACTCTTGGCTTCTTTTAGCTTCCCCACACAGTTTAGTTATTTTTCCAGAATGGTCTCCTATTCAATCTAACGTTAAAATATTTAGGTTCTGCTACTTCTTTGGTTGATTTCCTTACAAGAGTTCTGATTTCATGTGGCTATAGTCTGAATATGTCCCTTCAAACTTCATATGTTGAAATCTAATATTCATTATGCTAATATTAAGAAGTGGGCCAGATACTGATGCATTAGTTTCTCAAATACAATGTCAAATATCCCACTAGCTTTATGTTGCCTGCCTTTCTTTTACTTCTATAAGAAAATACATATATGTATAAAAAAGAAGTGGGGACTTTAGGAAGTGATTCAGTCATTAGGCCAGAGCCTTCATGAAGGGGAACAGTGACCTTATAAAAGAGATGTGAGGGAACTGTTCACACCTTCTGTCTTCGGGGGAAAAAAGGCCCTCATCAGACGTTGAAACTATTAGCATATTGACCTTGGACTTCACAGCATCCAGAACTATGAGAAATAAATTTCTGTTTAGAATAAACCAGTCTAAGATATTTTGTTAACGCAGCCTATAAAGAGGCATATAAAGCTTATATTACACTCATGTCTATGCTTTTCTCCTGTTAATCTGTCTTACATCAGCTTAGTTCTCAGGTCCAGCTGACAAACCCTAAGGAAGCAAAGGGAAAATTTTGCCTCTGCTGTAATAGGTTCCAAATTTCTAGTGAACTCTGAAACTCATGAAAAAAACAATAAAAAAATATAAAAACAGGGTAATTATTTCTTCCCAATAATATAATGAAAATGTATATATACGGGTGCTTCATTTGAACTTTTAAACCCTGACAAATGTTTTTAATTTCTTATTAATAACAGACCTGGTCCCACCATATCAGCCTTTTATTTTTGAAATGAATTGGGCACTATAATAAGTTATTGGAAATACAGAGTGCATTCCAAAGTAAGACCAGCAATGTAAATGCTTTAAAACTAGAAGGTAGTAGCATTGCCTAGTAGCAAGAATTGGGGTTTCAAAGTCAGTGTAGGAAGGGGTTCTATTCCACCTGCACTATTTAATAGAATTTTCACCGTAAGCAGCTTACCTAGCCTCTCCGATCCTTATTTCTCATCTACACTGAGTAAGCAAAAGGACAGAATTTATTGATAGATAAATAGATAAGGGGAAAAGGGGAATAGAACTTCTGGTAGTGAGGGTGGGGGTTCCCAAGTGGGCAGCCAGTTTGGGCCTTCTGTCTAGGGGTTTATATACTGCTTTTCCTATCCTTCAGGCAGGGGGTTTGGGAAAGATGGAATGATGTCTGTAATATGCCACAGCCATTTGGCACCAGGGCCTTAGACAGCAGTTTCCATAGTGCAAAGGAATAGCAACCCACCTGAGGCATGCTTCTCTGCTCCGGGAGAAGCAGTAAGGTATGTCCTGAGAGAGGCAGTCCAGGTGAGATACCGTTCAGGCTGCTTTTTCTGAATGTGTTTGTTCAGAGAATGCAGGCTGCAGTGAACCTGTTCGTGCCTAGAGATGGGGGTCTGTGATGAGACTGATTTCTGAGCTCACCCAGGCCTAGAAAAGGGAGGTGGAGGGGTCCTGTCCAGCCCTGAGCGGTAAACCCTTATCAGCATCATAAAATAATATTTATTATTGTACAGCTACAAAATAATAATACTTTATTGTTATATAGCTATTTTTTATTATTTTCTTGTGGAAAGACTGAACAGATAACGTATTTTACTATGTATAGATATATATTTTAATCTAATAAATATGTAAAAGCTATTGAGAGATATTCTTTCCTTCTGAAACTTAGAACCTTTTGTAGACATCAGAGTTGTCGTTTTCATTTCTACCCACGTTTTAAACTTGTATATGTCAGCTATTTGTTTCTCTTTCTGTTTGATATCAAGAGAAGCAGAGCAAAATAAACAGTCTCCCAAACCCACTCACACTGACCTTTCATGTTACTCTTTGTCCCAGCACAGTAACTGTTAAAGAAACAGATCAATACTCTTGCTGGGTCAAGATGGGGTGTTTGTTCCTCTTCATGGGAGTCCATTTGAAGCCCCTTTCCATGGAATGGAGCCTCACTACTAGGTCCATTTCTCAACCTTTGACAGTAAGCAGGACTGATAGTCTTCCATCAGGTCTAAGCTATAAGTTTATCTGAATATTATAAATATACTTTTAAGCGAAATCTGTATTCTTAAAACATTTGTCATACATGACTTAGTTGAAGTCATTTGATAATAGTCAACTAAGCGAGTCTATGCAATAGAGTGGCCTAGGGAGCCTGAGTTCTCACATGTTTCTCAAATTCAACACTGAATCATTTCATTTCCCTTTGTTCTATATGACTGAACTGGAAAGCTTACTTGGATCCAAACATCAGAGATGAATCTCATCAGCTACACTTGGCAGTGAGCTTGCCTTGCTGGACACTTGGCTACAGTGACTTGGTGAGTTGTGGGATCTCCATGAGTGTCTTTCCAAGTACAGCTGCACAAAATATTTTCTCCTCCTAAAAACTCTATGGAAATGTAATAGTTTGGTTCTTAATTTGAAAAAAAAAAAAAGCAGAATTTGAAAAAGAATTTTATTTCTTTAGTCAGACAAGACGGTAAACATTTCTATGCTCTAATACTTAATTTTTTGATCTCTAAATATCACTTTGGTGCAAACTGATTTAATTCAACAACTGCTATTGAAGAGAAACCAGAGTACGTCCCCCTCAATGTATGACGAGAAGAGACCAGAATATGTCTCAAAATATGCCCCTTGCCCATAAGTATTATTTTGAGCTGATTATTTTGAGAAATAGTAGACATAGGGGAAATGAAAACAAAGAAGGAGGTGCCCTTTTATAAGGTTAGTTTATAAGGTAAACCTCTATTTGTATGAGCGTCTCTGCTGGCTTTGCACCAAGGAAAGAAAGATGACTCTAAATCACAGAGATTCATCACAGAAGAAGGCACCCACTTAAATTTGTGGAACAAACTTTATCCTTACTTGCCGTGCTTTATCTGTTCACTCCCATTCACCCATAAACAACCCTCTCTACTCTCTTCTTCTTTGTTTCGGCAAGCAGCGTATTTAAGACTGAATTTCATGTCACATCTTTGAGATCGACTCATTTCTCTGGGTATTTTCCATGTATGAATCAGGTGCACATGTTAATACAGTTGTTTGTTTTCTCCTGTTAGTCTGTCTCTTGTTCCTGTTGTCCCAGCTAAGAACTCAGAAAGGACAGAAAGAGCATTATTTTTTCCTTCTCTACACTGACTTATATTGCCTTTAGCACAAAGATTCTGTGTACTGAATACACTGACCTACCTACTTAAATCTCAGCATACTCTTTTTAAGGAAAATAATTCTCTAGAAGCCTTATGCTAAATTAATGTTACTGTTAATTTGATAAAAAAAATATTGCATAGTATAAATTCCTTAGAAAACTCTTACCCAGTTACAACACTTTAAACTTCAAGTTAAATAAAAGCAAAATTGTGGAATAAGGAAAATTTAAAATTTCGGCAATAATTTAACACCACCATAGATGTGTGTTTGGCTGAAACTAAAGCGTTAGTATAAATGTGGTGCCGGCAATTAGAATGTGGGCTCTTCTCGACTCAGATTGTCTATGATATTATTGAGTCCTAAAATGTCCCTCTACTTTTCTCTCTTTGAATTATTGAGTCAACTTAATTCTCAGAGTGATCCAAGACTTCTGTTGCCCTTTAAAGTCATTAAAGTATTAGATACTGCTGTTTCTTTTCTCATAACTTGCAACTAAATAGCACCAGGACAAATTAAACCCCTGTAGCCACTGAAATCACGTGACAGTTCTCAGTGATGATCTGCTTATTCATAAAATCCAGAATATGCTCACTGTTTTTAGTTTATATTTAAAGTAAAAAAACAGTGTTGTTTTTTCTTTTTTAATTCTGAGAAGAAAATATGTTGATCAAAAGACAAAGTTGAATTTGGAAATTGTCGGATTAGTCCATGAAATCTCACTGGCTGTCACATATTTCCTCTTAATTCTATAAGGGGAAATTTAATCTTAATTCTGGGGAAAATCTGTAAGGGGAAGAAAACCTTAATTCTGTAGCTCTGTAAGTCACAGTCCAGGTGAACTTGGCTAGGTTCCCTTCTCAGGGTCTCCAAGACCAAAATCAAGTTGTTGGCTGATCTGGGCTCTTACCTGGAGGCTCTGAGGAAGAATCCACTTCCATGCCCATTGAAATTATTGGCTAAATCCAGATCCTTGTGGGTATGGGTCTCAGGCCCACTGTCATCACTGGCTATCAGCCAAGAGCCAAGGGCTGCTGTCAGAGGCTGCCCACTTTCCTACACCCAAGCCCTCTGCATCTTCAAAGCCAGCAATGCCACGTTGGGCCTTCTCTGCCTTCCTTTTCCTCCTTCAGCAAGAGAAAGCTCTCTGCTTTTAAAGGTGCACAGATCAGATCCAACCCAATAGGATACTCTTTCTTTCTTAAGATCAGCTCTGCCACATAATAGAACATATTTTGAGACAGTATTTTCAGAAATTCTGCTTTCCATGTCATCCTGTTCAGTCACTCTCCACTAGATATTTATTTAGCATCTGCTCAAATACATCGAATAACAGAACACTCACACTTGCTGGGGACTCAGGCTTTCCGTTTATTTACCACGTCAGTCGTCCCACTGTCACTTTTTAAGTTGAAGTTAAGCCTGTGTGTCCGTTAATAACACTCCTGCTTTTTAGAGCAACAAAAATAAGGATATTTTTCCTTCTGTGGGCTTGTCCTTCAAATATGCATAGCTCTATTTATTCTTTTCCAGTATAAACTCTCCCTAAATCCTCTGATTTTCTTAAATCATTGAGCTAAGGAAATTTTTATATTTCTCCTGTCCTGTGTAATATAACTTGGTACTCAGACTCAAAGGCAATTTTTGACAGAGATTCAAAGTAAAAATATAATAATGCACCTTGAAGGCTAAAGATAGTAGCTATATGTTGTTACTTATAGAAGAAATGGATGTCTTCTATAACTTCACACTTTATTTTAAAAGAATTTATCTTGCTACTTAACATCTGTATTATTTTCTAGCATTTCTGAGCTCTCAATTATTTCTAAATTACTAGAGATCTGCCTCCCAAGCTTTCTGCTTTGCACCGTTGTATGTTTCACACTGTTGTATGTTTCACAGGACCATTTCATTTTCTACTCTCATTGTATCTTTCTGAATTAAAGCTGTCAGAAAGTGATTCAATTTCATATTCTTAGGAGATTTCTTTCAAGGTGTGCTGACCAGTTACTATAGAGAATTCAGGTTCCTTCATCCTAAAGAGAAACACTTACCCTGGACAGTTTCATAGTCAGTCACCTGATTAACTCTCTAGTCACTAGAAAATTAGCTTAAATACAAGCACCTACAAACGTGTTAGGATAGCTGACTAAAATATTGGTGTGAAATGCTTTGCAGTAATAGTTAAAATGAGTCCTCGTGGATCGAGAACACAGAACGTTATGTTAGTTTTGGAATCATAGGCGTTGATATATTCATCACCTCCAGCCTCTGGGACTGCAACCTAGATGAAGTCTTATTTTACCTTTTGCCCTGAGCTGCTACCACAGCTCCTTGCACAAGGCAGGGATTCAAAGAATAGCGATTGAATTTCACCACGTTGCTGTAACAACAGCTGCTGCTGGACTTAACTCAGCAGGAAAATCTGGTACAGAACTTGCAAAAGAAATCTACAACCACTGACATAATAACTGAACCATTGGCATTAATCTTCTGTTCAACAAGTCATTTCCTAAAATTTAAATTAAGAGTTGGGAAATCAGAGAAGAGGCTATCTAATATAGGAAACTCTAATTATTTGTTTGCTTCGATTCATTTTAAAAAGAGAAGGTAAAAAATATCCTCATGAAGTTGTTTTTACTTTTTAGGCGTAAAAGCACTTCATAAACATTAAATAATATACCCATTTTGACAGACCAAGCACATACAAACTCTTTGACCTTATTATTTTATTCTACATATTCTTAAAATAGGTCAAGAAGTCTTTAAAACAAGCAAGGAATGTTCTTTTTTAATTTTCAAAGAAAATTAATCCTATTTTGGCTTCAAAATGCTATTTATAACTTGTACAACTCTTGTGACAACTAATACTAAAAGTTTTACAAATTTTCTCCTTTAGCAGTTAGAATTATTTTTCTACATGTAAAAGGAAACATCAAAGCAAATGAGCCAGTTGACATACTATAGTGATATAGTAACCCATCCTATAAATAATAAATGTATGTTGTTTTGCTTTTATATGCAAGATGATAAGAAAATATTGATGAGAATGAAAATGGCATTTCGTGACCCAAATTTAAGCCACAGCATTTTACAAACTTTGGAAATGCACCAATCTATCAAAGGCAAAAAAAGGATGAGTCAATTAAAATAAATGTGGTTCTCTTTTTATATAACCCAGAATATAATCTGAGGTACACCTATGCAAGAAAAACAGTTGCCAACAAATCGCATTTCAAATCTACACGAGGCAAATACAGTTCTGCAATGGGGTTGGTTTGATTTCCTAGGAAGCTCAGGGAAGTTTCTCACTGCCTTATGAATCTTTGCCACTGACACAGGGTCTAGCATAGCACATGTGAAGATGAAAATGTGTTTTGTTTTGTTTTTCATATACATATCCTTCTCTAAAGCAACTGCAGTGAAGGAGTTATTTGGCTGGAAGAATTTCAGGCTTTGGGGTAACTCTAAGATTCCTTTCATTCCAGTTTCAATCGAAATGTCCATTTAGATTGTACACGCCAGAAAGGCGGGGACCCAGACTGGGCAAGCACGCAGTGGGGTCCTTCTCACTGATTGTCATCACAATGACGGGAAAGTTGTGGGGGACCTTACTGTGGAGAGCTCAGCTCGTCGTGGCCACCGTGATAGCCACATGTCACACAGCCACGTTCTTCTTCCCGTTCTCAGCACCTTCCCCACCTCCCTTCTTCTCCCATCGGGGTAGTTAGCAGCAAAGGAGGAAAGAGTTCCTTCTCTGAAGCAAGTCTTCCTGGTTGAATCCCTGCTCTGTTACTTACACAACCTCTCCAATGCTATTGGAATTAAGTGAGTTCATACGTATAAAGTACTTAGAAAAACACCTGGCAGGAAACACACTCAGTAAAAATGAGCTGTCATTTCTAATGCTAAGTGATGTGCTCCACTGACTCATGCAATCATTCGGTGACTGTCACCGTTCTCAGCGCCAGGGTTACAGCAGGGAACAAAACAGACGAGATTCCTGACCTCACAAAGCTGTTACTCCAGCAGAGGAAACACGGGCACGGGAGTGAAATATATAATAAGCAATGATACTGTTGAGAAAAAGGTCCAGTATGGAGAGAGAGTGTCATGGGGTTGGGACCAGCCAAGTCCTCTGTGATGAGGTGGCGTTTGAAACGAAGCTGCAGTCCTTGATAGGCCTGCAGGGGGCGCGCGTCAGTCAGGGGAAACAGCGAGGGCTGACCGCAGGCCACACGGCCAGGCACCGGCTGCGTCCGAGGCAGAGCCCAAAGGTGGGCCAGGGGCAAGCGCGGAACCGCACAAAATCAGCCCAGGGAAGAAGGCAAGCGCAGCAGCCCCGTGTGGGTCAGCCCTCCCCGCAAATGCAGGATGGGGCCTCGGCCGCAACACACCGCATCCACCCGCGGTTACCCAGCAATGCAGGAAAGCTGCAGCTCCAGAGAGGAAGGGGCGTGCAGGGAAAGGAATATTGTGCTCAGGGTGGACTCTGGTCATCATCTCAGGAATTTCCTTACGAACGTAATAAACTGAGACGGAGGCGATTAGCCCCAAATGAGAATTGTCCTCTATCCCTTCCCCACAATAGCTACTTTCCGAAATTCCAGATCATTGAGCGTGCTCACTGCTGTGTGTAGCCTGTATATACAATTTAAAGTTGCCTTTACTTCCATCTGTATTTTAAATCAAGATTGATCTACTAAGACATACCATAAATATCTCTATATTAACTCACTCGAAAAAGTGGACTATTCATTACACAAACGTGAGTTTCATCTTGGCAATGATTTTTCTCCCAACCATCTGACATCACTAAATTGAACCCAGATTTTCCTGGCTGAATCTATGGGAATAGAGAATTAACTTTCACAGCATAGCCTGTGCCTTAAGTATCATTTCGTTGGAAGTTTTTTTTTAATACATCTCTCTAAGTTTTAGGTATTCTATCCAATGTAAAAGCATATGGGATATTCTAAAATCTGTATCAGAAAGTCTCTACTTCTAACTTTGGCTAAATGATCTAAAATATGAGCTGTCTCCTAGCATGCAGTATTTTCACGGCAGATGGGCACCATGAATCATAGTGAAATATGAATCTCCCAGGGCAGTGGGTACGCTGGCACCAGCACATCCCCTGGTGGACCCAGCAGGACTCCCCAGGCTGTGAATTCTTTGCGCCTCTGAGGAGGAGCCAGGACATAATAAAAAGGTGGAAGGGGCATCCGATTAAACTTGTTGCACATGAACAGCACATTATCAATGCTCACTGACTTACAATGTGGTTACATCCTGATAAAACCATCTTAACTTGAAAATATCATTGAATGTTGAAAATACATTTAATACACCTAACCCACTGAACATCCCAGCTTAGCCTCGCCTACCTTAAATGCTCTCAGATCTCTGACATTAGCCCACACTTGGGCAAAATCATTTAACGCAAAATCTGTTTTATAAAAAAATGTTGAAATCTCATATAATGTACTGAATATTGTACGGAAAGTTAAAAATGGACTGGTAGTATGGGTACCTGAAGCATGGTTTCTACTGAATGGCCTGTGTACCCCCATAAGGGAAAGCAATCATAAATTCAGTCTTTTTAAGTTGGGAGCGATCTGTACTAACAAATGGTAATATAATTCATTTCTGTGGAACAAAAGATGTCTAAAAATTTGAGGGCACTAGATTTCAAATTTTGATAACACGCTCTAATAAGGTACTTAGAAGGCCCCTGACACCTAAGTACCCTTATTTTGCACAAGGTAGCCTTGGTCCCTAGTTCCAGGAGATTGCACCAGGAAACAGTGGCTTGCTGAAATTCAAGGCACTGGTGTAGATGTGGCATAAAGTAAGAACTCTGGCTGTCAACAGTGGCTCACACCACTACCAGTCCCAGCTACTAGGGAGTCTGAGGCAGGACGATCACTTGAGCTGAGGAGTTTGTGTCTAGTTTGGGCAACACAATGAGACTGAGAATCCATCTCCAAAAAAATGCTAAAAAACAAAAAAACACAAAAACTCTGCTCCTCGAGTTCAGACATGATACTGAATAGTAATTGGTAGACTCCACTGAATTTCCTCTCTGGAAATTTGTAGATAGGACTTGGTGAAATACATGTATGTATAGGGGGAAGAAAAATAATTTTCTCCTCTACCTTCCATGACTTCGTAGCTGGCACTCTGTAATAACAAACAAATTTACAAGAGAAAAACAAACAGAAGTTACATTACATGTATTCCTTATGTACACATGGGCGAGAACACAGACAATCGTGTAATATACAGGATTAAACATCATACTTAATACAACAGCCACCAATATCATAACTCATCTGAGGAATTACTGAGAATAAGACATTCTCCTGGCAAGCCTGGAAATTCTTGTGACTTGGAAGGCAAGCCACCAAGTAACTCAGTAATCCTGGAGGAGCAAAGTTCAGTCCTGTAGTAGTAAGGCCAATGTTAAACATGAAGCATTTTATGGCAGTTCCTTGAAGGATTAGTGGAGAAAAATTGCATGTAGTATTTTTGGAGATCATTTCCCTTGCCACTTTTGGAGATCATTTCCTTGAGTACATACTCTGTTGGCACCTATGAGATCATTTCCCCGAGCACGCAGCCCCTGCATGTCTTTGTTTAGTAATCTTTCTGCCCATGTAATGTAATCATCATGTATCTTCTCAATAAAAGGATCTTAATGTCTATGGTGTGGGTTTATTTCTACCTTTATAATCATGTGAGGTGTGAGAAGTGCTCAGTGCTATCCTGCCCCTATGGGTAACCTCACCTCTTACAGCGTGTACTGGCAATCGGTGTCTCGCCTGATCATTTATGTGGTCACAACAGTGTAAGTCACTAGAGTATATCTCAAAGAAGTGCCTTAGACTTCAGGGCATACCATCCTTCTCAGAAACAAAAAGGCAGAGTGTGAGGAAAGACCAAGTTGAAATGAGATGGCCTAAAAAAGCAAGGGTAAGGTTTGTTATGAAGATTTAGACAAATTCTTTCTCTGTTAAAAGTCTCTAGGGATTTAGTCATCCCTCTTCATGGGGTAGGGAGGAAACCCTCAAAAATGGAGATGTTCTTTATAAATACGAATTTCCCTTGTTTTCAGAGCTTCTTCTGTGTCTACAGTTTCCCAAAACAGATCGAAGTAATCATTATGCCATTTGAGTGCAGACAGTTGTAGTTCATAAAGTGATACTCTAGAGTATGATGCTTGGACACGCCGAGTTAAAATAAGAACCACGTCTTTCTGACCTTCTCCTGCCCTCCTGACTCTCATCCCTATTTCTCCCCAAAAGTGCAAGAAAAGGCTTTCTCTGAAGTTCCTCGTATCTGCCTAAAGATAGATTCCCCAAAAGGAACTCAACTGTCCTGTACTGCTCCCTGAGAAACTCATCAACCAGGGAAAATGACCCCTGTCACACAGGAGAGACTAATGGTGACACCAGACTTTTAACTTCGGTATCCACTATTCTTTTGAGGGCTGCTCTGAGGCAGCTTTTATTTCCTGAGAGGCCTCATCTGCATCACAAAACAACTGTTCACTGTTTATTTCCTCCTGTCACCCTCTCCTAAGCTATTGCCACCTCCCTCCCGAAGTCCCAAACTCCTATTCTTTTTTATAGCTCAGGATGCTGTAAAAACTTCAATTACCACACCCTTCTTTGAGGCCCATATTTTGTGGGACTCCCATGCATATGTGTGCAATTAAAATGCTTTTTGCCTGTTAATCTCTCTACTGGGGGTTTATTTTATAGACTCAATTAGCAAACCTTCAGAAGTAGAGAGAAAGTCTTCCTTCTCGCTAGTCTGGTCTTTTATGGTCACATTTTGGGGTTGTGTCCCCTGAGCCCCTCACATGATTATAAAGGTAGAAATAAACCCACACCATAGACATTAAGATCCAAGAGTTAAACACATTGCCCAAAAAAAGTTGAAAGTGGCTGTTGAGAGAGGACCTTGAGATGGAAGCAGATTTGGAAGAGCCAGGGGAGGAGCCTGAGGGCCAGTTGGTGCCTAGCGAAGCTAATATAGTCCAGATAGTCAAAACGATATTCCAGGTCCCAGTGACATTGACCTGATATTTGTTTTCAAACATCTTCACCATAAACTTCCATTGGATAAAGTAAATTCCATTGAAATTTCAGATTTTTATAACACGCAGGTCCGTGACTAGCTAAGTAGTATTTTTATGCTAAAATATAGTAGGGAAGTAACTTTATAAATCACTTAATTCAAGGTGTCCAAAATTGTTTCTCCCCTATCTTTTTGACTATTTTTTCACAGATTTCTTAAATTTGAGTCTCATTGCCAATGGAAAAAGATGAAAACCCTGTAAAATAATTTAAAGACGTTTATTCTGAACTGAATATCTTTGGCCATGGCCCAGAGAGCCACATCCAAGAAACCTTGAGCAAGTGGTCTCACCATGGTTGGGTTACAGTTTGATTTAACACATTACAGGGGGACAAGAATTGTATGTGAAGTAGTAAATCAATACATGGAAGGTGTATATTTGGGATAGCCCAAAAAGGTAGGCCATCTCAAAAGAGGGGTCTTCTAGATTGTGGATGCATTTAAAGATAGTTTGATGTGTAATTGGTTAAAGAAATGAAGCTTTGTCTAAAAGCTTGGAAGGTTTTAGGTTAAGATAAGGAACTCTCTCAATCAGAGACAAGCCACCTGACATGTACCAAGAATCAAGTGCTCTGTTAAGTAAATTGATGACCTGCAGTTGTGGTTTAACCTTTGTCTTACACGGCCTTAGGCTTGTTAATGATTTCATATCTTATGGTTACAAAGAATAACTCTAAAAGGGACTGGGCACAGCTAGGCATGTCTGATCCCCCTTCTCCTACGAGTGGCAACTCAACTTTAATCACCTCCCAAAGGTCCTGCCTCTTAGTATCATCATGTTGGGGATTAGAGTTCAACATATCAGTTTTGGAGGGACACACACATTCATGCCATACCAAGAACTTTGCAGAGAAGGAAGCAAATATGATCTGTGCTTTACAGGTGAGTATTTAGATATGTTCATTCAGTTGTGAGTAGGGAAGTAGTCTTTCTACGCATACGAAAAAGATGCAATTCTGAAAGGGAGACACGGAGCACGTGAAGGAAAGTCACTGGAACTTTATGAGGCCTAGAGAGAAGCTCAGTTTAGCTAGCGTTTAGGGCAGGGGACAAGAAACAAAAATATTCTGGAGTAAAGAGGCTGGGCATTGTAAGAGGAGGAAGAAATGTGTCACCAAGGTAGCTGTGGGTGGCAACTCAAGTTTTTGTTGGATGAGAGACTGAGGCTTATAAGGAAGGTCTCAGGCTTATAGTTACAGCAAAATTAGTAGAAAGAAAAATTATAAAGAACTTTTAACTTCACATTAGAAAATGGAAGATCATGAATGATACTGAGTTTCAGAGTAATTTGCAGAGGCTATGGGCTTATGGTTGAGAAGAATGCTGGGTTATGCCTAACCCAGCCATTTATTAGCTGTGTGTACAAGTTATTTAAGATAATTGGGTCAAGTTTCTTCGTCTGTACAGTTGATGTAAAAATTATGAGGGCTAGATTTACGTGAATTAATGTCTGTGAAAGTACTTGATACAATTTAAAGCTGTATAAATAAACAATTAATTGTATTTTATTGTGGTGGTCATGCTATTATTTTGTCTGTGTTGAATCTCTTGTTAAATGTTCCTCCCCAGCTTCTCATGATTCTGGTAATCAATCAAGGGGTGGCTCTTTGCTTCACATAGGGATGAAACATTCAGTCCAAAGGTTAATTTGTGATCACATGATCTGTAGGCAGTGCCTAGTCTCGGATAGGCACATGGCCTCGGGAGAGGATAGTAAAGATTATCAAACAAACTCTAAGAGAAGAAGAGCCTATGTCCTCAGGATATCATAAACTGGAGTGCCCAGGGGCCAGGGGCCATCTTTCCCACCATGTGGGACATTCACCAGAAAGAAGAATCTGGAGATATAGACACATGTAGATGCAGAGAAAGAGACAAGAGAGAGAGAGAAGAAGAAGAAAGTCTAGTTGATATTCTACTTTTTCATTCATCCAAGTATTTAGTGAATATTTCATGGACACTTGGGTCCTGTTTCCAGAGAAGGAGCTTTTTTACAAAGTGTGCCCAAGATAGAGTTCTCTGTGTTGCTGTCAAAATTGTCCAGCTGCCCTCATGAATAAGTCAGTTGTTGCAGATTTATAGAAACCACCAGTAAAAGAAAACGCATTGGATTGTGGGGACTTCTTCTTTAGTGCCTACTGTAGAGGCAACGCTGTGGCTTCTCAGGCTGTGCTCCAGCTCCTGAGTAGAAGTAGGGTAGGGCCACCAGGCATGGGGTCTTGGTTTTTCCATGGGTATCATGGTTCTTTCGAGAAATAATTCTATTTTACACCCTAGCTTTTTTAAGTTCCAAAAGAACAATTTAACTTTAAGTTAATAAGAAAAATTTGTAGGCCAGTGAGTTAAAAAGCAGCTTAGGGGTGGCTACCTACTCATAGCTCAGTGGGTAGGGTGCCGGCCACATACACCAAGGCTGGCAGGTTTAAACCTGGCCCTGGCCAGCTAAAGAAACAATGACAACTGCAACAAACGAAAAGTCGGATGTTGTGGCGGGTGCCTGTAGTCCCAGCTACTTGGGAGGCTGAAGCAAGAGAATAGCTTAAGCCCACGAGTTTGAGGTTGCTGTGAGCTGTGACGCCATAGCACTCTACCGAGAGCGACATAATGAGATTGTCTCAAAAAAAGTAAAATAAATGAAATAAACAGCAGCTTAGATCTAAAGTGTGCTGGCCTAAGGCTGGGCTTTTTACATAATTACCAATGCCTAGACTCTAGAAAGATGGAAGTGGGATGACCATCTTCCTCCCTATAATTTGGTAAACACTGAGTTTGAAATCTTGTAGTTCTTCATAGTTTTCCTTCCCTTTCTTATAGAGGTTTCTTGACTTAGGAAGGGGTTACATCTTGATAAACCCATCATGGACTGAAATTACTGTAAATCAAAGTAACATTTAATACGCCTCACCTCCAAGCATCAGAGCTCAGCCCCACCAACCTGAAACGTGCTCAGAACACCTATGTTAGCGTTGGTTATGGGGAGCTACGGCTTGCTGCCACTGCCCAGCATGTCAAGAGAATATTGTACAGAGTATCATTGGCCCAGGAAAATACCAAAATTCACAATTTGAAGTACAGTTTCTACTGAATGCATATGGCTTTCACACCATCGAATAGTAGAAAAATGCTAAGGGACCCACCTGTATCCAAAATCAAAGAGTTTATATTAAATAACATAATTTACTATAGGAAAAAAAATGATTATTTTATAATAAAACTGGGTGATTGATTGCCTGACTTTAATTTTAAGAAAATAATGACGTGTTTTACCTTTTAGTGCCTGATACATTTATTACTGAATGTAATACTGGGAATTTGGTCATGTCTTTGATTCCTCGCAGAAGTTTAGAATTTTGCACTAAATTTAAATGTAAGGGCAAATGTAAAGCTTTCTGCATATTTTATAAATGTGGTATAAAACATGAGTTTTGACTGAAAGGCATTTCAACTGAAATGTATACTAAACATAAACACCACACTTTTAATTAAATGCTTCTAGAAAACCCAGAAGTGTGGAAATTGGATATTTGGAAAATTTGGAAATTGAATATTTGGAAAATTTTCCATGGAAACTTTTGGGTTATGGGCTAAAGATATGGGCTGTTATATTTTCCCATTACCTTTCAAAAATGTAATTGTATTCTAGTTGATCTAACCTATTTACATAATATTCTTAATTAACATTAAGACATTTTATTTATACCTGTTTTTATAAAATACGACCTGGGAGGGAAAAGAGGTTTTCAGGCAAAACTTCAAGCGCTTAAGTGCTTCATTATATTTTGTTTTGTTATTTGCTACTTAAATAAAAATATAGTAATCATGCAAAAATCAGAATATTTGCTTTTTATTTTCCTCTGGAAAAATAGGAATATATGATATGCCCTGGAAAAACAAAATTGGAAAAACCCATTTGGTTTAAATATTATATATGTAAGTCAATGTATTTGATTGTATATAAGGTGTATTTGTGAATCAAAAACTGAAAATAAAACTTTTGATTTCATACTTGGATTTATTTATCATTTATTTATTTATTTATTTATTTATTTATTTATTTATTTATTTATTTTTTGAGACAGAGTCTCACTGTGTCACCCTAGGTAGAGTGTTGTGGCATCACAGCTCACAGCAACCTTAAACTCTTGGGCTTAAGCGATTCTCTTGCCTCAGTCTCCCAGTAGCTGGGACTATAGTTGCCTACCACAATGCCTGGCTATTTTTTTCTTATTGTTCTTTTTTTTTTAGTTTTTGTTTTATTATTATTAAATCATAGCTGTGTAAATTAGTGCAATCAAGAGGTACAATGTGCTGGTTTCATATACAATCTGAAATATTTTCATCAAACTATTTAACATAGCCTTCATGGTATTTTCTTAGTTATTATATGAAGACATTTGTGGTCCGCAATTAGTAAGTTTCACCTGTACCTTTCTAAGATTCTTATTGTTCTTATTGTTGTTTAGCAGGCCTGACCGGGTTCCAACCTACCAGCCCCAGTGCATGTGTCCGGGGCCCTTACCACTGATCTACAGGCACTGATCCTCACACCTGGATTTAGTAATGTTAAAGAAATGCACCGAGAGAAGCTATATTTATTCTAAATGACTAGAAATAAATAATCATAGTGTAAAGAGTAATATGAAGCAGAATTGCCCAATTTTTTGAGGGGAAAAATAAGGATACACATTACACATGAATAGTATGGTTTGGAAATGAGAGCAGCTAGTGGGCCCCTCGCAGAGCCCTGCACCCTCTGCCTGGACCCTTGGGGTACACAGGGTTCCAGTCTGGGAGGATCCCAGAGCAGGCCTGTCCTGGGGAGAGCAACCTCTGCAATTACTGTGATTAGGGAAGAGGTGACAGCAGGCGGGTGATGCAGGGAGAGGGTGGAGGCCCAAGGCTTGGGTGTGCAGAGGGAACTGGACTCTCCAGGCAGGCCACTGGGACCCATCTGGCTGCCCACCAGCCAAGCAGCTTCAGAAGCTACCACTCCGCTGGCCACACATCTTGGCGACGGTCTCCAACGTGGCAGGGAAAGGACTCCCGGGACAGAGGAAAAAGGAAGCCTTCACAGAGCTGCAGCTGTAGGAGGGCGGTGTGATAGGCATGTTTGCCAGGAGAGGGTCCTCCAGGGTCTCTGCCAGCCAAGAGCCAGCCACTTGCTTGAGGGACATTTTCCTGAAAGTTTGGGCCAAAAACGTAGGTGTGCATTATGCATGGCAAACTATCCTGGTACCTGTTACAGACTAAACGTTTGTGTCCCCTGAAAAATTCCTATGTCAAACTCTTATACTTAATGGGATATTTTGGGGGGTGAGTCTTTGGGGAAGTAAGTAGGGCCTAAGTATAGAACCCTCAAGGATGAGATCAGGAAGGAAGGAAGAGGTCAAAGAGCTTGCTAGCTCTTGTGGGAGTGAGCGAGAAACTTCACAAAAAGCTCACTGAAAGATCAATTTGGAATTAAAGCAGATATTATAAATAAGAAGAAGAGGTTTATTTAACCTTGTGCACACAGAGAAATGCAGAGTGATTACCCAATACCCCAATGAGATGGTTGTTAGGAAAGATGAATGGATAGAGGAAACAGTTTAACTTAACATAATTATCAATATTGGCTCAGCGCCTGTAGCTCAGCGGCTAGGGCGCCAGCCACATACACTGGGGCTGGTGGTTTTGAACCTGGCCTGGGCCTGCCAAACAACAACAATGACAACTACAACAAGAGAACAGCTGGGTGTTGTGGCAGGTGCTTGTAGTCCCAGCTACAATGGAGGCTGAGGCAAGAGAATCGCTTAACCCCAAGAGTTTGAGGTTGCTGTGAGCTGTGATGCCATAGCACTCTACTGAGGGCAACTTAGTGAGACTCTGTCTCCAAAAAAAAAAATCATAATCATAATCATAATCATAATCTATATTTAAAATGATTTTGGCCAGGTCTGGTTGCATTCATGATTTTTTTTTCCTGCAATATAATAAGATAACAGAGACAGGAAGGGAAATAGATTGTCCTCTTGATGGGTCCATTTGGTTGTGCAGATATGATCTCGAAGGGTCTTTAATTCAAAATACTCTTTATACAGAGGAATCACAGTCTGGGGTGAAATTGACTGAGATCCTTCATTCTCTTTCCATCATGTGATGATACAACAAAAAGTTGGCATTCTATAAAGATTCTGTTATGTACCCATAATTATTAAAGATAAAATAATGTTTAATATTGGCATTCGACAACCTGAAAAATCTTCACTGGAGCCCATGCTGGCTTCCCAGTATCAGCCTTCCACCCTCCAGAACTCTGAGAAGTAAATATCTACTGGGTATAGGCCACCAAGTCCCTAGTACTTTTTAACAGCAGTCAAATAGACTAAGACAATAGCTAAAAGGTGGTTTTCAGGATATTAGAATGTTCAACAATGGTCTTAAATTGAAGGTGAATGGGAACAGTGGAACCAATTATTCATCAGATAAGTGTGGAAATTGCTACACAGAATAAGGTATCATGAATAACTCCATAAACTCTAAAACAAGTAATTTGGTTTCAAATCTTCGTGTAATCAATGTAATCTAAAAACAAAAGGAACCACGTAGAATTTTTAAAATAATCCAGTAGTTTTATTTTTTGTATAATTTTTCAGGAGGTATTTCAATTACTGACATTTTAAATTTTAATAACCATAAACTACACTAAAAGTTTTGGAACAAGCCACATTTTACTTGTGATCTGTTTTCTTGAATTGTCAATAAAGCAAATAAATAATTACAGGTTTTAGCAATCTTTAGTATTAAAAAAAAAATCTTGTAGGACCAAGAATCCAAGTAGCAATACTACACTGTTATACATAGGATTGGAACTATCAACATGAATTCATGCCTTATAATTTGTTCAATAAAGTACATTCGTAGCCTAATCTTTTTCATTAAAATAGCCAAAAAGCAATGCCACTCTCACAATTCACCCTAGTGAGCACATTCTCTTGTCTTCTGTAAATTTTCTGCTAAAAGGAATGAAAGATCTTGGATAAATGGCTAATTCCAAGTCTGGCACTATCAGTCATAAAATAAGCTTCAGCTCTTGCAATAGAAAGCAAGGAAGCTTTTAAGATTAATGTGGTTTCAAAACAGGGTGCCAAGATGATTCAATGTGGAAGGAATAACCTTTTTAACACATAGCCCTGGGATAACTGGATATCCATGTGCAAGAGAATGAAATAGGATTCCTATCTCACATCTTATACAAAACTCAAATTAACTCAAATTAGATCATAGGATTGAATGTAAGTGCTAAAATTATAAAATTATCAGAAGATCACAAAGGCATAAATCTTTTGGAAGTTGAATTAGGCAATAGTTTCTAAGATATGACACTGTATAAGTGGCAAGAGAAAAAAATAGATGAATTGGATTTGATCAAAATTGGACACCATCAAAATGGTGAAAACATAACACTCAGAGGAAGAGAAAACATTTGCAAACCATATATCTGATAAGGGTCTAGATCTAAAATATATAAATAATTCTTACAACTCAGCAATAAAGAGAACAATAATGAATTGAAATAAATTACTTCTCCAAAGAAGGTAGGCACATGGCCAATAAGCCTAATTCATTATAGTCCAAAAGTTCAACCCAAAATATTCATCAACTGACAAAGGAATAGGAATGAAGTACCGGTCCACTTCCCTCACTTGGTTCAGACATGGCACTCAGGGATGTATTGAATAAAAGAAACATAATTGAACAACAGCAATGTTATTTGTTCTTCAATTTTCCAATATAGTTATTTCTCATTTCTATTGAGTCTATCATAATAGAGGAAAGCCAGTTCATAAATATCATTTAGCATCCTACTGGAAGATTAGGACTTTTTATCCACCTAAAAATTGACAACATTGACTTTCTCTAGGCACCATTTTATTTTCATTCCCTAATTATAGGATAGCTTTCGGCTTTTCTTGAATGTCTCTTCCACAAATCACAAATATTCCCTTAGGCCTGGAAAGCCTCAAAAGGAAGAAGAGGTTTCCTTAAATGACGACCACAGCAAAGTCTTGAGGAAGTAGAAAAAAATATCCTCAGATCTATTTATAAACTGGAAGACCAGTGGGCTAGTACTGACTGTAGGATCCATAACAGCTTTTAATTGCTATTGTTTGAAGTTGCTGCAGCTAAACAAAGATAAGTTTCCCCAACTCTTACACTGTCCATTTTCTTCAAGTGTGTCTTTCATGACAATCTTGGGAAAGGGGGTTTAGAGGATTGATGGATAGATAGATGAAATACGTAGATTTGTACATCCTCGGAGAGGGGAATGATGAGGAAATCAGCCTTCAATCATCAAAATACATTCATTTATTTACTTAAAAACCAGCAAGAATTACTCTTTTTTTTTTTAATTGTTGGGGATTCATTAAGGGTACAAGAAACCAGATTACACTGATTGCATTTGTCAGGTAAAGTCCCTCTTATAATCGTGTTTTGCCCCCAAAAGGGGTGACAATATTTTCCTGATGACCTTTTCATAGACCTTCAATAACCTTGTTATTTCTTGTGTTTTTCCTAGCAATAGTGTGACTTACCTAGATTTCAAATATATATTTGACTTTAAATATATATTGAATTTCAAATATATTTTGAAATGTATATGATCTATTTTTTCCTTTTCAAATAGACTTTTTTCCCAGAGCAGACTCTATGATGGAAACTGATATAGCCACTCCATTCTACTACAATCTCTCAGACAGAAATTATTATCTCACATCTTAGAAAATTGAGATTTACAGAGGTTAGTGATTTCCTTAGCATTTTCGGTTGCACTTATTTGTTCACACATCTATTTCCAGCTCAAATACAAGTTCCTAAGGGTGAAGTTGTTAATTTTTATCAGTGTCTGATAGAGTAGTTGTAGATAAATGCATTTTGATTTAAATTCAGTATTTCTGTCACTCACAACATGGCAGTAAATGGTGCTTTGTACACATAATTCGAAAGGAATCATTTGATTCTCTAGTCCTGGCAGGTCAATTCTATGAAAAACTCAAAAGTTACACAGTATAGTAGTTCTTTTTTGTCCTTATCCTCTTTCCTTTATGTCTGCTTTCCTCTATTTCTTCCAGTGGGAACTTGCTGATTTTAAACTTTATAAAAATAGTTAGAAAAGAATAAAAAAAAAAAGTATACCAAGCTTAGACCAGATACACTGTGTGGTTAATCATTACATGTAGGTTTTCTCAAGTCAACAAGTAAATCCTAGCATAGACAATTTGTATTTTAGCTCACGTGTACAAATTTGAAACTCATCCTTCTTTTTGGCATGCCATCACCAACAGTGATCTACTTCTGCTTTATCAAGTCAATTTATGACAAGACTCAATATTTTAAGGCCATTGATATTAGGGAAACACAATGATGAACAATTTTTGGTTGAATGGCGTGAGACAAATAAGAGAAAAATTAGCAGGCTATTTGGAAACAAATTTCTCCTAGGAGTCACATGCTGTAGTTTCTGAGCCAGTATCGCTTTATGTTCTCTATAATCCAATTTCTTTTAAAATGGCTTTCAGTTCCTTTTTTGTGCGCTATTGATGTTAAGCATGAAGGAATGCAAACACTCCCACCATCAAAAGCAAATAGCATCTTACCACCCGGAATGCCCTGGCATGAGTCCACAAAAACAAGATTTAACTCCTAAGAATAGCAATGGGTAGACAGAATTAATGGGTGGTCTTTCCAGAAAAATGGCTTATAAACTTCACTGAAATAGTAATTTGATGCCTTGGTATCAGCATTTGTTTGCTTATTATGAGTACCTTAAAACTATTGTATTAAAAAGAGAATCCACAACATTAATTACATAGAAAATTTTAATGTGAAACTCAGAATCTTGCAAATCACAACTGTTTTAAACCACAAACGTTTTTCTGATAATTACTAATAATTTTCATCACTGACCTACCCACCTTTTATTAATATTTTTTTAGGTGATATTACTTGCTTGGACTCCTAGGTAACAAATGAAATTTCTTTTGCCCCTATTGTTTAAGGATTTGTAATTGCATTGGCAGAGTTTTCTAAAAGTCAAGCCAAGACACTCACTGGCTATATTAAAAATCTGCCTTGTAACACAAAAGGCACCAATTTTAAGGACAGTACTATATGCTATATTGATAATGCTCCATTTACTCAAAATTATTGTTTTCTTTACTCTTTCCCTTCTGCGCTGAGGGGGAAAAATTCAATGCTCTGGATTAGAATAGGTTATACATCTTGGTGGTGAGTTATCACTAGCCATGCATTTTTTTCACTTGCCAAATGATATCATCTCTTTGTTCGAATCAAACTACAGCAATGTTCTCACCAGACTAAGGCTGCCAAGAGATATGAGAGTAACCTTACCCTCATATAATTTCCAGCTTGAAAACACAAATTATCTTCCATTTGCACTTTTCTAACCTTGTATGAAATATTTATGAAAAACAAACCTCTGTTCCTCTGGTGATTAGATCATGAGGGTGGAGCCTTCCTGAATTGGATTAGTGCCCTTATACAAAAGGCTTCAGAGAGCCAGCTTACCCTTCCATCACATAGGATACAGTGAGAAGACAGCGGAAAGTCAAAGAAACACTCCCCCCCCTTCACCCTTTAAAGATTCCCTTAAAAAATCAACCTACAGAAAGAGATGACCAGGAGAAGTCGTATACACATTTATTGATGTACACATAGGAGAGAGCCACAGAGCAATAACCCCCAACCCACTAACAGGGTACTGAAGCTTATATACCATCTTGATGCTAAAGGAAAAACATGGGCTCAACACATGGCCAAAAACAGGGTGTGGGGGCAAATCGGGTTATAAGGGCAAGACAGATTACAGGAGGGAGAGAAGAGGAGACTTGTCTAACAAACATGGTCTGGTTATATAAATTAAATCTCAAAGGTAGCAGCCCTCAAAGGGAATAGATAGTAAATGTTTCTTTCAGACCTTTAAAGATGTCAGACTCTCTGTTAACATTTCCTAGATCAGAGAAGGAAAGGCCCTCAGAGAAAGCCTGACTGTATCACTGTGGAATTTCTCAACAGATATAAATCTCCCCCACAAAAGAGAGCTTTACAGAGCTACTTTTGTGTGCTGGATCTCCAAACCACCATCTCAAAGTATGTCAAAGTCTATTGGTAAGACATTTTTATTTCCTTCACTAGCCATTTATGAAGAAGCAGATCCTCATCAGACACTGAATCTGCCTGACCTTGTACTTATCAGCCTCTAGACCTGTAAGAAATAAAGTTGAAAAACACCAAGTTTATGGACTTTTTGATACAGCAGCCCAAATGGACTGGTATCCATTGCTATTTTAAAACATCATGTGGACACACAAAAAACAATGGGAACCTACCTACAGTCCTCCAGTTTCTAACTTCTACCTCTGATAATTGCTCAGCCCTGGCTTAAAAAGCATCATTCTCACAGTCTTCAATGCCTTACATCCTTACATCTCATCTAAGAGAGATGAGAAAGTGTTATAAATTACAGTTGGAGAATTAATGATGGAAAACTTTGATAAATACATCAAGGCATTACAAAAGTAACCCACCCAAACAGTACTGGGAGGTGGTTCTCCCTAAGTCAATATGTTTCAAGATATTGACAGCCTTTGTTTCAGGTAATCTGTTCAACCATGTTTACATAGCAAACAAACATAGAAGATAGGTATGAAGGCCCCTTGTATAGTAATAATAGACGTGCTAACTGTCCATTATAAAATATTCACATTTTCTAAGCTCATAATTCCTCCCTGTATTATTTGCGTTACTTTGTGAGATTTGCGGCTCAAGAACCCGTGAAGATCTAATAATGCTATTGCTTTGAGTAATAAAGTCCTTGATATCTGACCCAAGAGTTTGTGTCTTCTGCTACCATGCATAGAACAGTGGCATACTAACATATTAAGTTGCGAGTACAATAAATCTCAGATTATTCATAGTTCTTGACAATTGATCCTAGTTTTCTCTTCTACTCTAAGCTCTAGCTACCATAGTTCTAGCTACTGTATTCTAAAATGAATAATCTAGTCTTCTTCCAGAACTGTTTACCACATTTCCCTGAATCAGTAACATTTCTCTTTTGCTTTTGACAGTACACCATTACCTTATTCTGTATCAGTTATGAACTACCATCATTTCAAATGCTCGAATCTTTTTCTATCTCATTATTTTTGTCTATTTTGGGTTTTCTTCACCTTCAGACAATTGCTTAGTGCTTAGCAATAAAACAAAATGACCAAGAGCCAGACAGTGGACCCATGTCAAACCTATGGATTTGAAACTTCCACCACCAAATAAGTGTATTACTTTGGACAAGTTATTTAACGAACTCATGCCTCAGTTTCCTTATTTATAAAATGAAGGTAATAATAGTAATTAACTCAGATATCTGCAAATTAAATGCATTTATAATTTCAATGTGTTTAGAATAGTATATGGTATATAGGAAGAATGCAATAATGTAACCAAATACAATTCAGTTGAACTTCCTTTAAAAATTCAGTTAAGGGCTCATTTTAAATGCAAGTTGTTTGTGATTTACAATCTATACTGGAAGCTGAATGGTAATTTAGGGTTACAAATACGGTTAGGCTTTTCCAAGTTCAAATCTTTAATAGCTTAATAAAACATTATTTTCATAGGCTTTCCATTTGGAAAAAATCAACCCCTCATAAATGAATCATCTACAAAAGATATGAAAGACCAAGCATCAACTTCTCTCCGTGTAAATGTATAAATATACTTTAAAGTTTAAAATAGAATGTCCAAAAACTCTTCCATAGATGACCTTGCTCATTTAGCATGCCTAAATATTATCACATGAACATTAGAAGTTTTCTTCATTCCCTAAGAAAAAATTCAATTCACCAGTTATTGTTTGTCTGAAGCAATGACTCCATTCGTGTTTTCACTATGCTATGGCATTATTCTTAATGACCAGATAGCATCCCTTGATTTTCTAAGAGCTGTCCTTTCTATTTTTCTAAGCCTATAACAATTAAAATAAACATTCCAAAGGGCTAAAGCAAAAGAGGAAAAGCTGCAAAACTCTGATTTGATTTTCCTACACTTTTCTCCCTCCTTATTTCTAAGCGGCTAATCCCCTCTCAAACAGTACAATAGAACAGCTAGACATAAAGAAAAGGAGGTAAAATTGGCCAGCCAGCACATTGTTCTTGCTAATCTGGACCATTTACATAAGGGTTAGAAGGCTTGTTTTATCATTTAAACAGGCTTAAAAGCCTCTTTGCAAATGAGATTTAGTTTCTGCAAAGGAATGAATTCTAGCTATTTGGTGTGTTTCTGCTAGACCAGCACTGGGAGCTGACTTGGCAGTGTCTACAAGCTACTTCTTTGGCCACATACAGTTTATGCAAAGATTGCTTCCAGCTGCCAAAGCTGAAAAACATCAAGCTGATTAAATTATTTTTGGGAAGTGAACAGGAGCAAGTTAAGAAGCCAATAATGGCAGATCTTCAACTATACCTGGTGAAATTCATCTTTCATACAGGTGCTTTAAAAGTGATTTGAGCCCCTAGGATCTTCCTCTGAAGGGAACAGAATGGTGGACAGCAAAGAAATTCTGGAGAGAGAGGATATAAAATTGTCTCAAGCTGTGAAGTGAAGGTAGTCTAAACTCTCTTAAGTATTGTTGATCTGAGAGTCACTGGACACAGGATAAACTGTATAACTAACTCCCTTGCCAATGTTAGCACAAAAGATCAATGGAAGGAAAAGATTGTCTTAACATGGAGAAGTACAAACTTCACATCGATATCTAAGATTTTTAAAATCAAGATCATGTTTACACATACTATACCTATTATATGTTTTACCTGGCACACCTTGAACAGATGTTCAGTGTGACCTTGGCCTGAGGCTCAGCAGGGTGAGTAGGACGGCCTTGGTTAAATTTGCTCCCAGAAGGTACCAAGGTTGTTACTCCCTCCATTCTTAAATCATTAAGATCCTCTGTAACAACACAAACAATTACAGAGAAAATAATTAACTCTAGTAGAATTAGGGATAAAAGTGCATGTTTTCAGGTATCTACCACTAGTTTGTTAAGCAAAGCATTATTTTATATTCCCCCTCTGCAAAAATCTAACTTCATGTATCAAGTTTTTTTAAAATTATTTCTAGATGTAGTTGGAGACAAATTATATGAGAAGATTTACAGGAGACAAAATGGAAAGAGAATGAAGATACAAACAGACAATGAATGGAACAAATGTGATGCTAGAACACGGATTGGTGCATACCACCTGGGGAAGCCAAACCATAATCTCTACAGCAATCAGCCCAAGATAGTCAGGACATGGTCAGTGACTGCCAGCTTCCCAATTTTTTCCTTGTTTCCAACCCAGAATTCAACTGGACAGAACCAAGTATGTTCTAAAACCAGTTACATAAATCTACGTCTAATTCGGCTGTTTCCATCTTCCCCATCCAACTACCTCCAATCAGAATGTACCCAAAACCTTCTTTTTCACTCTTAACTTTTTCTTTTGGTTGTCACCTGAGGAGGACAACAGTATGCCTGCAGAGTCCTGACCCAGAGGCTCACTGAATCCCTCTTCTATTTTTCCCAGGTCTTCAATCAAGACTTAAAAGATCTAGATTTCTGTTGTGACTCAGTTCTGACAGAATCCACACATGACCTCTTATTTTGTTCAGAGAACAAAGAAGCTTGTACAAATGATTCTAATTACTTGCTCCGAGCTGTTGCAAAAGAAAAGAAAAAAAGACATAAATTTTCAAAAGATAAATTAGAATTTTGCTAAAACATAATCCATCATTGAAGGATAATCTATTCGAGGAGGACAATCACTCTCTTCTGACGAACTAATGACTGTAAAAAATCCTAGACTCGTCAAACAAGAATCTAGAGGATTGCTAGGTTTAATTGGCTATTACAGCGAATGTCAGATTTTTCTAAAATGGTGACAGCTCTTAGTTTAAATTGTAAATAAGCCTTTTGTAATCTGTGGAAGTCTTGTCAACAGCTTCCTTCTACAGACATCCCCAAGTAAAAGTTCTTTTGTCTACTTGTGCATAAGCAATCTGGAAAAGCACTTAGGGCATTAACTTCAGGGAAGTCATCAAAAACATCACCTTAACCTGTTTGCCAAGGCTTGGTCCCCTTGTTTAAGAGCATAGTTGCCGCTTAAAAACTTGGCATTTCCTCTGAACTAGTTATAGGCTCCTCTCTCGATCTTATGGTTCCTGAGGCAACACAGACAGTACTGCTGCCTGAGAATACACAAGGCTTTTTAACCAGCAAAGGCTCCTGAGATTCTGGTAGTCTTGCCCTCTCACATTACCATTCACCACTTTGCAGCATTGGTAATACATATTTTGTTGCCACTCTCTTTCCTGCCCTTACCAGAAGAAGGAAACCTCACAATTGCTTCAGCTAGGGAAAATTCTGTACTTTACTCAGTTTTTCTTTTTTAAGAACTCTCATTAAAACTTTTGACCCAATATTATTTGTTAATGGATCATACTGAGAGCACCTGTAGTGAGAATAAAATAGAGTCAGTCAGGCTAGGGGATAAAACGACACAGCTAGTCTGGCTGGTTTAGGTTCGACATGACCTTCACCTCATGTCTTCCATCTTTGTCATTTTGTAAATTCAGCTTCAACCTAAAAGTATATATCTTGAATAGTTTTGGGTAATTGATTTAGAAGCCTAACTTTTGAATTAGAAATGTTGTTTGGGTCATGGGTGATGTTGATTGTTGTTTACTATAGGTCATGAGTTATGGCAGTTATATTGTCATTTAAAATAAGAGTTAATTATTGTTCTCCAAGATAAGGGGTAACATGGTTTTTGCTTTGAACCTACATGTATAAAACCATGGTTTTGAAACTGTAAGGGCAGAATAGTGTCTGGGAGACTATTCTCCCTGTTCTCCAGAACTGCTGGCCTTCTGATAATAAAGCTCTTTGAACCTACGCCATGTCTGCATATTGGCTGACAGACAGCTGGACCCTCTTCATCCAGTAACAATATTTCAAAACTTAAAACTGGAGGTTATTGAGCAGGACATGCTATAATTAATTAAGACTTGCCTGTAAAACATAGCCCTCTACCTTAGGTAAAATCAGCCCACATGCAGAACTGTTTTACTTACTTGAGTCTTTGTTGACTGGACAAAGACTTCAGAGGAACTATATACATCATATGCTTTAAAAGAAATATGTCAGGCAGGAGGATTACTTGAACCTGGGAGTTTGAGGGTGCTGTGAACTAGGCTCACACCATGGCATTCTACCCAGGGCAATGGAATAAGACTCTGTTTCCAAGAAAAAAAGATAGAAAAAGAAAGGAAGGAAAGAAGGGAAAATGACTTTGGGATGTGGAAGTAAAGGGTTTCCCAACTCCGCTGGAACCTCCATAAAAAATAAACAAGATGTTTAGGAAATTTTTAGACATACTCCTACTTCATAAAGAGGTAGCTATTATAAAGACTGAGACTCATGAAAATACAAATAATATGGAAGGTAAAGGAAATATTCTAGCTGATTATTTAGCCAAATTACAGCTTTAACCAAGTTTATGATCCTAACATTTTAAATAATAAATCCTTGAAATAAATAAAAGACACACAAAACATCCACATTTAGCCCCTGATTCCAAAAAGAACAATGGAAAAAAATATAGTTCTAGCTTTACGTAGATATTCTATGGTATTCTTGGTGGCACTGAGATAGAGAACTGGGATACCTCGTTTGAGTCATAAGCTCCGTAAGAATCACAGTCTCTGACGAAACAGAGATGATAGAGAAACTGGCCAAACCCAGCTAGAAGCCAGATGACCATGAAAACTGACTTCGGGTTATACTCACTGCTCATTATACCCTGCTTATAATGTAGTGGCTACTAAAACTCTCACCAGCACCATGATAGTTTACAAACGCTATGGTAACTCCCATAAGTTATCCTGTATGGTTTAGAAAGGGAAGGGACTCTTAGGTCCATCAATTCCCCACTAGAAGGAATAAAAGAAGGCCCCAGAAACTCACAAGATGTTATACTTGGTTGCTCTGAGGCTTAGCTACTGTGTTGTCTCTAAGGCAGCCTTCTTTTTTTTTTTCTTTCTTACTTTAACAAACTTGCTCATTCTTGAATTCCTTCCTGTGTGAAGCCAAGAACCCATTTGGACTTTAACCAGACCTCGGTTTGGAGGTCCACTTTCCTGTATCAGCACCACATGGCTTCAAATGGATACTAGTTAAATTTCTCCATAAAATGACTCATCTTGCTATAGAAAAACTGATTACAATCTTAAATCAGCATGGCTGGAAAAACTTTAAAAATGACAGCTTAGGTCATTTTTGAGTTATGTGTCACTTGTCAGTAACCCGACTCTGGAAAAACTGTAAAGATGGGGTATGTTCAGGAACTGAAGCTTCAAGGGCCTTTCATGTACCATCCAAACGGTTTTTTATGGATTCCACACTCCATGGGATTTGAGTATGTTTTAGTTATCATACATCTATTTTCAAAATGGGTTGAAACATCTTGCTGAGAAGCCATAGTCTTTACATTGCTAAAAACAAAACTGCTTGATTTTGTGTTTCCAAACTTGAGAATACAAACTTTATATCAAATATCCAAGGCACACACTTCACAAGAAATATAAAAGAACATTACCCCTTATTCAGAATCCATGTTGCCCTTACCACCTACATTCTTCTGGAAAGATAGAATCAATGGAATCTTTGAAATAAAATTAACAAAACTTTCAGAAACACTTGAGCTTCCTTGGTAAAGATACTCCCATCTGCCCTAATGACAGCGTGGTTCTCTCCCAAAAGCACACGTTGTTTATATCCTCTATGAACTGGTAACTGAAAGGTCTATGTGTTTTAGGATTTTACCTGTGATGCTCTACTCTGCCCCACTGTACAAAGAGACAGCAAAATATTGTAAGAGACTCATGTAATACACCAAGTTCTACTACCAATAGGTTAAGGTCTCATTCTTAAAACATCTTATTAGACAGCTTCTTTATAATATTCAACCATGAGATTTCACCTGTTGGAAGATACATCAAGAAAAACTACTTTTGATTCTCATTAAAAGGGATCATATCACATGCTGTTAATACTAAACACAGAATTAAAACTTACTGAAGTAAATCCACAACTAAAGAAGTAATTCAAAATCAACAAAATTAGAGGCAGCACCTGTGGCTCAAAGGAGTAGGGTGTTGGCCCCATATACAGGAGGTGGCAGGTTCAAACCTGGCACCAGCCAAAAACTGCAAACAACAACAACAAAAAAAATCAACAAAATTAGGAGCCTATTCTAATGGGACCTCAAACTGATAATTCTCAGAGATTCTCTAGAAGCAGCTGATCTTCAGAGTAGACAGCTGACCTATGACCTTCAGAGTGAACTAACAACTTCAGATAATAGCATCTACCAAGATGTTGTATCAATATCCCTATCTTATTCCTATTTTGATTTTCGTCTACTTAATTATAGTCATTCTGCTCATTTTCTACAAACCCCTGGTTGTTACTCACCCACATGGCCTTTTTATCTTTTATTCTTATTATAATTGTTAGATCAGAGTATAATCATGTTCTAACACTAATTCACATTATCCCAAATAGCAGCCCTCGAGCTTGCTGATTGCGGGATATGCCATCCCTCACCAGACCACCAGGATAAAAAAACCTTTGGAAAATTCCAGGCTCATCAAATGAGACCATAGGGAATTGTAGCCAACAGCATTTCCATTTACACTTACATGGACAAATGGTCTTAAGCAAATAAAACTGTGACTTCGCTAGCGTCCCTCTCTCACAGAAAAAGAACCAATTGCTACAGTCTATTAATCCAACTGTAGGTTAATTACAGATTTGAATTTGATGACCTTTCTAGGATGATGAGTCAACTACTGGCCACGTGGAAGAGCATAATAGAAATTCAAATGTGTAACCCAGCTGATGAAAGGTCTTGATTCCAACCTCACGTCATGAACAATTCCTTTTCTTCTGGATCCTCATGTGTTCCTACCAGATAGTACTTCATGTGTGGTCAGACGGCTAGACCTGCCTCCTTCACACACACACACATCTCACGCACTTTAGGAACAGTATTACAAATCTTAATGGTACACGGACACCCTAACTCGAGGGATCATCAAGGCTGGAAATTTCAGTTTGGACGTGAGCAGCAATATGAGGCCACCCCTTGATTATTCAGGCACTTGAAGGAATTATTGATTCATTGTTTATGCAAACAATCAAAACCTTTCCAATAGTGGGAATCATGCAAATGAAAGACTACACATTTATATTACCCATGCTGGCAGAAATCATAAATGTTACTACCTCTACCCTACATGGAATGCAGAGCCACCTCAACTCCCTGGTGAGAGGAGTGCGAGACAACTGCATCATTCTGGATTTCTTGTTCACTAGTTCTGCTGGTGTCACTGCCATTGCTAATACTTCTTGTTGTACTTGGAGCAATTAAACAAATAAGGTCAAAGTTTATGGCAGCTTGAGGAAAATGCTACTTGGTCTTCGTGATGTGTAATATGTGTTCTTTTGACCTGATTTGAACAGTTCAAGTTCTTGGACTATTGTTTTTGATTTTGTCATAGTGATCATGATGTTGGTGCATTGAATTCTATCCAGAGTCTGTTTTTTTATTTAACATTGATTTATTTCTTTTGAGAGTTTGCCAAATATTATACAAGGATAGATTATTAGGCCTAAATGATTAAAGAAGAACAAAGGTTTATTTCAGTCAACACTTGTTTATTAGTATTATTTAATTTTTAATTTTAATTATTATGAATACATAATGTGTGTGTGTATATATATAGCATGCATGCAATGTTTTGATATAAGCATACAATGTGTAATAATAAGGGCAATTAGGATACTCATCACCTCAAGAATTTATCATTTCTTTGTGTGAGGGACATTCTAATGATACTCTTTTAGTTCTTTTTTTTTTTTTTTGTTTGCTGTTTTTGGCAGGGGCTGGGTTTGAACCCACCACCTCTGGCATATGGGTCTGACGCCCTACTCCTTTGAGCCACAGGTGCCTCCCCTCTTTTAGTTCCCTTAAAGTAAATAATGTCTTATTGTTGACAATTGTCACTCTGTTGTGCTATCAAATATTAGATCTTGTTAATTCTATATAACTATATTTTTTCTACCCATTAGCCATCCCCACTTTATCTCCCATTCTCTGCTACTTTCCCAGCATCTGGTGACCATTATTATGCTCTCTGTCTTTATAAGATCAATTGTTTTAATTTTTAGCTTCCACATATGAATGAGAACATGTGAGATTTGACATTCGTCGTCTGGCTTATTTCACTTCACATAATGTTTTCCAAATCTATCTCTGTTGTTGCAAATGACAGGATTTCATTCTTTTTGTGGCTGATTAGTATTCTATTGTGTATATATACATTTTCTCTATCCATGCATCTGCTGATGGACACTTAGGTTGATTCAAATCTTAGCTGTTGTGAATAGTGCTGCAGTAAGTATGAGTGCAGATAACATTTCTATATACTGATGTCCTTTCTTCTGTATCTATACGTAGCCATGAAATTGCTAGGCCATTGTGTTGAGTTGTTTGAGGAATCCCCACACCACTATCTGTAGTGATTGCATTAACTTACATCCCACCAACCGTGTACAACTGTCACCCTTTCTCCACATCCTCACCAGCATTCATTATTGCCTGTCATTTGGATCAAAGCCATTTTAACTGGGGTAAGTTTAGATTTGCATTTCTCTGATTACTAATAACATTGAGCATTTTTCATCTATCTATTGGTCAAATTTGTATATCTTCTTTTGGGAAATGTCTATTCAGATCCTTTGCCCAATTTTTAGTAGGATCATTGAGACTTTTCCTATTGAGCTGTTGGTGCTCCTTATATATCCTAGTTATGAATGTCTTGTCAGATGGACAGTCTACAAATATTCTCTCCCATTCAATGGGTGGTCTCTTCACTTTCTTGATTGGAAATTTCAATTTGGAAGTGAGCAGCAACATGAGGCCACCCTTGGTTATTCAGGCACTTGGAGAAATTATTGATTCCCTTTGGAATCCATAATTATTGATTATTGATTTCCTTTGCCATGCAGAAGCTGTTTAGCTTGATGTGATCCCACCTGTCCGTTTTTGCATAGGTTATCTCACTGGCTGCTCTTTCATCGGATGATTGCAATGGTAACACAACAAAAGAGAGTTAGAAGATCTTATGATATAATTGACTGTGGAGACAAATGAGGAATCATCAAGCAGTGAAGACACAGATCTCTTTTCTTAACTTTTGGTAAAGGACAGAATAACCAGAAGAGGAGACTGGGAGAGAGACTATACAAAGAGGCAATGGGTCCACATATAACTTCTATGAAGTTATATGGTCCACAACTGCAATTAGCCCAAACTATTCAGGATTTGGATAATAAAGGCCAGTCCCCCTCCTTTCACTCTCATTTTCAACTCAGAACTAACCACAGAAAGCCAAATATGCTCCCCAAACCAGTTGCATCAGATGGTCTATTTCTAGTTTTCCAGCTTTCCTAGACTAACAACTTCCAAGGAGAACACATTTGAAGTTTTTCCTTTTTTTTTTTTCTTTGTTTCATTATAAAGCTTTCCCAGTCCCCTCCCTGCCTTCATGGCTGCTCCCATGCTATTACAAGATTTGAATAGGTGGATAAATATTCTCTACTTGTTCTCATTTCGGGGTCTTCATCTATTCCCATGGTGGCAACCTTCAAATATCTAAAGGTCTGTCACACAGAAGAGATGTTCGGACTTCCTCTGTGTCTCCAGAAAAGGAATGGGCCTCAGGAAAGGAAAGTGTGTTGTGTTTCTGGGTCATTATAACAATGTTCTAACATTTATAGTTCCTAGCAGGCATATTATACAGTGCTGTATAGGAGATGAGGAAAAAGTTTAAAGTAGAGGCTAAATGATTATAATGAATGATTTAGAGTTTTGGAGAGCATTTAACTAAATGGTTTAATTCAAATATAAGCTTCTCATACATTTACATTGTAATTCTATGATGGATTTAGGGTATATCTGATACTACTTAAAAGAGGAAATTGAATATGTGAAAGAAGATTGTTGCAATGAAGCAATAATCTTTTGGGGGCCATATTGCTATATTTGCTTCCCTAATTTTAAATCTGAAGCCACAAAGCACGGCACACAGTAATGAGTCCTTCAAACTGACATAAAGACATTATGTGGTTCACTATAGGGTAGAGAGTCCAGACATGTGGGCCCCTTCTTACCCTTGAGGACATGTTCAAAGACAACTCTACCATTTCTTTACTAATAAGATACAGAATAGTGTATGGAGCTTCATCATAATTATCTAAGCAGTTTTAGATTGCTTGACATATACAGAGAAGGTAATAAGACATGAATTTTATGACCACATTTTACGAACAGTAAAAACTCCCTGCCAGTATTCTCCTTTCATGTGTAAATTTCAGGATTGTACTTAACGTGACTTTTTGGAGATTTCCAAGCTATCCCCACGCCCCATCTGGATAGCACCTTTTTCTGCAGTTCAGAGTATCACAATTGCAGCAAAGAAAGGAATCTTAGCGTCAGACTCCTGCAATTCATTTGCTGGGTCATTGGCGACTTCGGAGTGCTGTAAGCTGAAACTGTTTCAGCAACTAATACAGTTTTGGAATGGCAGTGAAATTGGCCTCTCCAGTCTCAGGAGAGGCCTCACTCTGAAAAATATTTATTCATTCTTTTTTTACACATACCCAGTATTCACTCTTTTAAGAAAGTTCAATGAGCTCCTAATAACTACTGAGGACTGACGAAGCTCTAAATGGTGATATAACCATACAGAACCCAGTCTCATCTTAGGAGGATACTACTAATTATGTTTAATTTGCAAGGTACAAAAATAAAATAAAATACAAATCTAAGTCTCACTAGCTTCATTTCTTTAACAAATTTATTAAAGGAAACAAGTGTCTAGGATTGAATAACCAAGAGAAAGAAAAAGAAATGCCTAAACTTAGGACATTTTGCAAAGTTGGCATAAATGGAAAGAGAAAGAGAAAAACACATTAAAGACTTTGAGTCAGATTCTGTCCAAGGACTTTTCAATATTGCACAAGTCAAGGGAGGAGACAGATACCAGGAACGTTTTTTTAAATATAGAAAACTTAGAATATTTAAACATCAATGGTATTGACAGAGTTAAAAATATACCATTCTGATACATTGACTATCTTGAGTTAAAGACATTTAAAAAGCAGCAGGTGCACAAACTCTGACCATCATTCTATTTCTTAAAAGCAGTTGATGACATTCCCCTGTGAAAGATGCTCCCCTGTATGACAAGAAAAGCAACATTTTTATCGTCAAAGACAAAAAACTGAGACAGAGAGAATTCTGTACAGATCTTGTTAAAGCAACACTTACATTTTAGCTTTCTCCACATTATCCACTCGGTTCTTCATAACTTACTATTTTTTGTCTTTGTAACTGACTCTGTTTCTTGTGTCTTCATTTTCTTTTGAGGGTTCCTCTGCCCTCTTCTTCTATGATTTCTTTCCATTCTCTTTCCCTCCTCCTTCCTTTTTAGGTCCTTTTTTCTAAGTAAAAATATCCTCCAACCTGTTCTCCACAATGTCCAGCCCAGTACTGTAGACACAGCAGATATACCCTCTTTGATTGCAAGCAGATACTAATTTGATACATTAAGAAGACATGTTGGCCACCTACACATTTCTTAGAAGTGATCAGAAATGCATTTTTTACAATAAAGAATCTCATGATTGGTATGATAACAGTGATATAGAAAGACCACAGCTGATGGGATGTTTTAAAACATACTTTCCCTATTTTGATACTTCAAAATTGATTTGTCTAATAAATGGGAGAACAATGTTAAGAAGATAGATAACTATAATATAGTGTGATTGGCTGATCCTTGAGGGGAGGGGATGTCTTAACTGTTGCAGGAAACAAAGTGGAGCAAGATAACTGATTAGAAACCTCCAGCAATTTTCCCTCCACATAAACACCCAATTCAACAACTATCTTTCAAGCTACTACCTTCAGAAGAACCAAAAATCAAATGAGTGATCATACTACCTTGTTTTAATATTATATCAATGAAAGAGGCACTGAAGGTAGCAGAAAAGACAATTTAGCATTGCCCATGCCCCCGCCCCCACCTCCTGGCAGTGCCATGAGAATCTGTGTGCCTGCGGGAGGGAGAGTGAAGTGACTTGGGGGGGCTTTGCATTGAAACTTGTGGCTGCCCTGGCACAAGGGAACATAACACAGTAAGAATTCTGCCATTGCTCACTGGAGGGAGCATTTTGAAGAGCCAGACCGGGAGAAAATTCACTCTAAAGCCCAGGTTCTGCTTAGCATCCCAAGCATGAACAAAAGAGCAGCCTGGAGCATAGACTGAATTCACAAGGTGGTTGGTCCATAAGGCCTGTGTCATTTCCATGGCTGTGCTGACTCAGAGCAAGGGGATCTGGGGTACAAATGACCCAGTGAGAATTAGCAGATGTGACCAAGCCAGTGCCTGTGTCACCCCTCCCCCAACTCCAGGCCACACAATTCAGGGAGAATCTTCTTCCACTCAAGGAAAGGAAGGGGAGAGCTCAGAAGACTCTGTTTTGCAACTTGGGTACCAGCTTCCTGAGGCCCCCAAGTTCATTCCTTAGGTCCTGGATGATGTCTCTAGACCTACCCAGGGCCAAAAGGAAACATCCTGCCCTGAAGGGAAGGACCCGGTCCTAGAAGGATTCACCATCTGCTGAGTAAAGAAGAGTTTGGATACACATAGAGGTAGCCAGGCAACAGTCACCACTGGCTTTGGATGAGACTAGGCTGGCTTCAGGTGTGACCATATGCAAGTGGCCCTGAGGGAGTACCCATGTCACTTCTCCCCCAGATCGAGCAGCTCAGCACAGAGAGTGAGGGATGGGAGTGAAACGCTTTGCCTGACAATCCAGGGAATTCTCTCATATCTTATCCAAGTCCACCAAGATAGTACCACCACTAGTCTGCAAGAGTCATAGTGTTACTGGGTTGGGGCAGCCCCAGTACTGATATGGCTGCAGTGACCAGACTTAGATTACAACACATAATTCCCTTTGAGTATCTAGAGCCTTCTCTAGAAGAACAGGTTCAAACAAGCCCAGAGTGTGGAAATTAAAATAAATACCTATCTCTTCAATGCCTAGACATCAATGAATATCCACAAGCATCAAGTACCTCCAGGAAGACATGACCTCATCAAGCAAACTAAACAAGGCACTTGTGACCAGTCTCAGAGTGATGGGATAGGTGACCTTTCAGACAAAGGATTAAAATAACCATCCTGAAAAGCTCAGTGAACTTCAAGATGACACAAAGAAGGAATTTAGAAGTGTATCAGGGAAATTTAACAGATTGAAAAATAATTTAAAAAATCAAGAAGAAAATCTAGAACTTAAGAACACAATTAAGAAACTGAGATACGCATCAGAGTCTCTCAACAGCAAAATTGACCAAGCAAAAGAAAGAATTACTGATTTAGAAGACAAGCTATTTGAAAATGCACAATCAGAAGAGAGAAAAGAATAAAAAAGAACGGAGCACACTGACAAGATCGAGAAAATCATCTCAAAAGGGCAAATCTAAGAGTTACTGGCTAAAAGAGGAGGTAGGTAGTGAGAGAGATTAGGGTAGTAAGTTTATTCAAAGGAAACAAATAAGAAAGAAATTGAGGTTACAGAAAACCAAAACTGCCACACAGGGTCTCTTGGCATTTTGGCATTATTCTTACTCTCTCCCACACAACCCTGTGTTGCACAGGCTAGATTAGGAATTGCATTGCTTCTACTATTTCACTATATAGTTCTCTGCATAGGGTTTAATTTTATCAATGAACTGTAATCATTAAAAGATTTGGAAAGCAGACCCATTTATTTTCCTCTAGCAGTCCCAGTTGGGTGGACTTTGATAGGTATAAGAATTGTTGGTTGATTATTTTTTAAACTCCATATTCCTCTGAAGTTATATTTCTACTGCAAAGCATTTATGACATCTGAAGCAATCTCCTGTAGTTTTCTACCTTTGAAAGGCAATAGCCAATACCTGACTCTGAACCACAGCTTCAGTACATATATGAAAATTGGTGATGGGTCCATTGACTTTCAACCTCCAGCCTAAGCATCTAATTCCTTGAATTAGAGCCCTTCATATTTTAATTATGTAGAATATTTTCAGTTGAATAAAACCTGAATTATACAGAAATTATTAGGAAGTTGAGTAAACTAGGTGACAGAAGAATAAAAGTACACAAAACAGAGCAGGTGGAAAAGAACTTTTCAGTGGGATAGAAGAACGTGAAAAAGTACAGAAATATGAAAGTACATTGTACTTTCTGGAATGTTATACACCTAATACGACTGTAACCTGAGATGTCAACGGATAGCCAAAAGTAATATTAGGAGAGTTTAGTCTCAGATCACAATGGGAGGTTGTGATGAATTCTGGGATTTAGATAACTCTAGGTGTATTTATTATAAACCAATTTATCCAATAAATCATTTTTTAATAATTTTAAAAATTAATTTTATGAATATTCTTTTGAACATAGTATTATGAAAAATATAATCTCCATAACATATTCCTCAATTAAATATATTCCATTCACATATTTTGTGAATGATTTTATAAATATATGACTCATACTATATATAATATGTCATATATAATACATATATAATATAATACATACATATATATGACATATATATAATATAATACATATACATACATATAATATACAATATAACATATAATATATATACATTTATGACACATATATAATGACACATTACTATAAATGCATTTTTCAGTATTTTCTTACTTAAGACTGTATAAGTATATACTCAAGTCTGTATCAAAAATATATTTAATATAGTCAACATATTTAGAACTATACTCGCCAATGCATTGGCCAGTAGCTATGTGTTGTCACTGAGCACGTAAGATGTGGCTGGCTGATCTGAGTTAAGCTGTGCTGAAAGAGGAAAATACATACAAGATTTAGAAGACAATACAGAGAAAGTAATGGAAGATACCTAATGTACAGCTTTTATATTTCAACTATGTGTTGAAATAACAATTTTATCAACATTCTAAATAATGCTAAATTTTACAATATTATCAATAATATAAACATCAAAATTAATTTTACCTGTCTTTGTTGTTTTTAATGTGACTACTAGAAAATTTCAAATTACTATGTTGCTCCATTCTGTGGCTCATATTATAGTTCTATTGACCAGTATACTTCTAAAATATATATTTCATGAATGTATTGATAAATATCATATATATATTTATTTTTTTAATTTTTGAGACAGAGTCTCCCTTTGTAGCCCTGGGTGGAGTGCCATGGCATCATTATTGCTCACAGCAACCTCAAACTCTTGGGCTCAAGCCATCCTCTTGACTTACCTCCCCAGTAGCTGGGACTATAGGTGCCCACCACAATGCTGCCTAACTTTTCTATTTTTAGTAGAGAGTGGCCTTGCTCTTGCTCAGGCTGGTCTCCAACTCCTGAGCTCAAGCGATCCACCTGCCTCAGCCTCCCAGAGTGCTAGGATTACAGGCATGAGCCACCACCCCTGATCTTTAAATATCATATTTTAAAATAAGCTATGTTTTATAGTTTTCAACTATATGATCACTCCTTAAATTGAAGAAGAAGACACTCACAGACTCTATTCAAGGATAATATTCATGAGGTAAATATTACCATATTATTTAATTCTATCCAAAAGAATTTTTAAAATTATTTATTATCTTTCTCTCTTTATTTTTTCCTAAAACCCTTATCATTAGTTGACTTTACATCAATAAATACATGCATATGCATATATGTACATACATACTTAAACAAAAACACACATGAATACATACAGACACACAGACACACCTATTGTTCATTGAGTTTAAAAATCCTATTTCTCTTCTGATTACTTCAAAATAGGAACTTCATCTTTTTTATTTACTATTGCAATCTCAGTCTTAGAAGTGTGACTGGCACAGAGTAGGCATTCATTGATCTTCATAGACCGTAAGATTTTGTATAATTTAATAATTAGTTAATTGATAATTTGAGAAATGGAACTTTACAGAGAATTAACTTTTGGAATACTGGTTTTTGAGGAAATACTTTTGGTCTACTTACCTATAACCACCAGAAAAAAAAAAAAACAACTGGAAACTGGGAGATATGGCAGAAAGAATTTGGTATTAGTAGTTCATGTATAAGTTTGGGGGGCCTGGAGGAAGGGAATAGCACTAACAAGAGGAAGCAACGTATTGCGGGGAAATTTCAGAAGAGGATTCCATAGGATGTAGCTAATGATTGATCATGAACTCTGAGCAGCTTTCTCCACATTACCACCTCTGGGGAACACAGGAAGAGATAATACTTTTGGTTTCACACATGCGGAGCTGAAGCTATCTTCAAGATATCCATATGGATGTCTGGTAGACAGCTACAGGGACAAGTCTGGAGCTAGTGAGGAGTTTGGAAGGGAGTTCCAGACCATCTGGCTGAGAAAACCTGGAACAATTATCATCCCAGTAAAGTCAAGCAGTGACACTTTCTGCATCTAACTTTCTTTACAAGTGAAATGTGTGCATTATATAAATATCATATTTTAAAACTTATTTAAAAAGCGAGCACTACACTTTTTTTTTTCTTTTTCACAATTGAAAGCCCAAAGCAGTAACTTATTTTTAAAGCTAGTAATTTATTATAAAGTTGTTATCTTCCGAGTCACTGGAACGCTATAGAAGAAAATGAACTCATTTATGACTAAAGACATGTGGGCATTTTATCTTCACACAATGGCAAATAACCAAGAATTAATCAAGCAAAAAGTGTTTTGATTTAATTTAAGGAAATAACAGCTGCCTAGATGAAATAATCCTGGGACTTTCATTTCATTCAAGTGTAATCCATGAAATAATTTACAGCTGCTTGACCGAGGCAACACGGGAGATGAGTGAACTTTCTCATCTGTTTCAAGGAACTTTATAACAAAAATTAAAAGCTTTTCAAACCTAAGTCTTTTCACAGTGATTCAGTGATAGGTTATGCAAGAATTATATGGCACTTTTCCCCAGCATTGCAATTGGTCTGTTGATTTACATCGATCAAGCTGATTAGGTCAAATGTTTTAAGCAGATGTTATATATTTTGAGTGAATTATTAAAAATAAAGCAAATGTTAAGGAAACATATCAAAAATTAGGCAAGATTAAATCAAAATGTATATGAAAACATTTTTGTTATGTGAGACAGCTTTGTTTTTTTTTTAAAGAGGGAAAGAAAGAAAGGAGAATAAAACATAATTTGCTTTGAGGGATGGAAAGAAAGACGTTAAGGTAACGTTTCTATTGGTTCCCTATTTTTACAATCATGCTTCAAATAAACAGTACAACTTGAAGCTCATAAATAATAAAGTTCATAAATGAAAATAATCAAGTTCATAAATAATAAGAACAAAATGGTAGAACTCAGAAATTATAGGCTTTGACTTTCTAGATTAACTTCGTTTAAAAAAATTAAGTTAGAATTGCATTCGGGGAAAAAAAAGTCTTATGGAATTTAAATGCTGTGTTGAAGTTTCCATTTTAACAGCATGAGAGAAAGTAGGTTACAGGATTATTGACTCTCCTTGACTACACGAGATTAATAAACAAAGAAAGTGAGCAGACCAGTTAAGTTTAGGGAAAAATGTTTATATAAATTTAAATTTGCATATATTCTGTGTATTCCATTGTTAACTAAAAGTAATAAGACACTTTCTGAGATATACTTGGTTAGCTCCCAGTTCCTGTTTAATTTCTCTGAATGTAACCATCAATAGCCAAACACAGAATGACCACAAACTTTTGTAAAAATGTATAGGCTAGAATTTGTTTGCTTAGCTTGCAAACGAATCACAAGACTTGTACTAATTGAACCCCTCATTGTATAAATTGTGAAGGCTCTTCTGTTAGTAAGAAAAATGAAGACATCTGGGGGTGGTTTTCTCCTTTCAATCTGGAAGAAAATACTAGTTCTAGCAAATTCACATCCAAACACTATCCAAAGCTGCTTTTCTGCATCAGAGCACATCTTCATTTTTCTTAATTTTCATCCACCATGAATTCAGAGGATTATATTGTATGTGCCAAAAAAGAATGACTTTTATTTCCTGAAATTTTTGCCACTCTCCGAAGGTTTGACAGATAGAGATTAGAGTTTGTGAACAAGTCTCTTTCAGAAAAAGATCTGAAATTCCTGGCAGGTGGATTCATGTGAGGGGAAGGTTGTATAAGCAGACTGGCCTGGTATAGCTAAAGTCCAGCGACAGCCCTAAGTGAAGTGATGACACGTTGTGACCAACACAGAAATCTAGAGGTCAGGGGAGTAGTATTAGGGAGCAGATGTGAAGAGCAGTTGAGGAGACCACAGATGGGATATCAGCGAAAAGCTGAGAAGTAGATGTGTTCAAGAATACAACTGGAGGGCGGCGCCTGTGGCTCAAAGGAGTAGGGCGCTGGCCCCATATGCCTGAGGTGGCGGGTTCAAACCCAGCCCCGGCCAAAAACTGCAAAAATAGAATACAATTGGAAAACGGTGGGAGAAAGTCTAGGTAAAATATTCAGAGTACAGACATGAGTAAGACAAGGATGCTACGGAGGCAGTCATGCGAAATGTCTATTAATCTGGAAGACAAGGCAAATTATTAGTTTTTGTAGGATAATGGGTTACCTACAAAAATGTGCCATTTTTTTCAAATGTAAAAACTACTGCAAAATCTCACAAAAGCTCATCATTTTAATTACTATTTAAAAGTGGACTTATTAAATTTTATCGTCCCAAGATGTGTCCCTGACTATGAACTCACACAGCGAACACTCCTTGACTCTTTGACTTTGAGAAAGTTTTTCTCATCCCAGTGGTTTAGTTATAGAATGACTGCAGGTCCTGTTAGCTAAAGGCATGACTTCTGCCTCTGCAAGTGATACATCAAACATTTACTCGTGTTGCTTCTAATCTAATTGTTGACCCTATTTTATATAATTTTTAGAGTCCTGCAGGCTCTGGGCTAAATAAATAATGTCCTATATTGAGAAATTCCTTTGTGCACTCTACTGATTTGTTGATTGCCGATGAATTTTGACCATAAACTTTATAATTATACCTTGAACCATATTTGATGAAATTTCGATTCTTGATCCAGACCACAAGTATTAATTGAACTCATTTTGATGAGCATTTCTGTATTAGGTTTTGTAAAATGCTAATTCAAAAAAGTCCTTTGGAAAGAGTATGTTAGATTTACATAGTAATTGCTACAGACCCAATTCCAGCAGGGTTCTGTGTCCACACTCTGAACTTAGCTTTAGCAGAGTTGACTCTGCCTAAAGTCAGCCTACTTTATATACATGACGCAAACACACAAATCTTAAGTAACATAATATTAGTGAATTGAAATTCAGTATTGATTGTTAGTTTATTTTTTTTTAGACCTCACATTTAACAAGGCTTGGAGGATGGGCATCTTCCACCCTCCATTCCTCCTTTTTTTCCCCTGTATTTTGCCTTTATATTTGATTAAGTCATAAACTTTGATATTATCCTTCATTTACTAACCCCTTGATTTTGTATACTTCTTTTACTCTAACTATCCTCTATGTGTACTTCAGTCTTTTCTCTTTCATCTCCACATGGATGTTTAAATAACATGGAAACTATGGAAAATTTAAACTAATATTTATAAAAGATAAAGCTGAACTTTGTGCTATTGCTATTGATAGTTCCATCATGTAATGTTCTCAGTGAAGCAAATTTTAACCAACTAAATGTCCATTAAAAGTGTAAAAAAAAAAAAAGGAGGGGGGAAGTATATCATTATGCTAGTCACATTCGTTAGGTTTCTAAATCCAATATGGTTAATCAAAAAAATGACATTAAGAATCATAACTATCCTTTTTCTCTCCTTTCCCAGCTCCTTTTATTTCAGATGTATGCTCAGCCCTCTGAAATAAGTAAAATAAAGAATCAAATTTGGAGAAAAATGAAAAAGAAGAAGACCCCAGCTGGCCATATGCTAAAATTGCTGTTGATGTATTTGGGCCAAGGTTGCTGACTCAGTCACCCTTGTGGTGTGCCACAGGCGAGGAGCAGGCCCCTGGCAGACCTTCCCCATCACGGAGATGCAAGCCACATGCCACAAGATGTTGCCACCCTGTCTGACACGTTGTAAATCCATTCTCCAGCCCGTGCTGTTTTCTTGGAATTCACATGCTGTTCTCATCCTTTACACTTCCAGCCGCAAAACATCGCCACCCCAAATAAAGTTCTACAAGACTATTTTGAACTTCATTTCATTTTCTTAGGTAGCTGCCTCCGTGGAACTCTTCCTGAATACCAGGCTATGCAGCGTGATGTCACCTCCGAACCCCGTCTCATTTCCTACATGAGATACATTTTTGGAGTTTCCTAAAAATGGGTATGTGATGATTAAAGAAAAAGACAAAACCATAAAAATGTGCTAATTATTTGTACAGCGTGCTCCTTTTACACAGCAGTCCTCGCCTCTTTCCGTACTTTCAGCGAGCTGAGAATGTCAGCGTCCTCAGGCCTCTGTATTTGCCATCTTCTCACCTTGGACGTTCTTCCCCCAGAGACCCCAAATTGCGCTCTCTCTCCCCTCACTCAAGTCTCTGCTCAAATACTGCTTTCTGAGAAGGGTTTCCTTGACTATTCTAAGAGTGTATCTACTATCATTCTTTACCCTTTTGTCCTTTCTTTCCACACCATTTGTTGTCTCTGCAATTATACTGTTTATTAATTATTTGTCCTTTATTGATTAAGAAATTGCCTATTGTTATCTCAGGACCATTCCTGGAACATTGATGATCACTAGTAACATACTGCATGACCGAGTGCCGAAATTATCTCAACACCATGATATACATGGCATTATTATCTCTACTTTATAGGTAGGGGGAATAATAAATAAGGTTCCTTAGAAACTCCAAAGGATTTCCTCAAGGCACAAAAGTATTAAAGGGATGAGATGGGAATTGAAGCCTTTATATATTTATATACCTGAAAATATCTTCAATATATGATTTCTCAAATTAGTAGTTGTATAGCTTCATATAATATTATTTGCCTTCTATGTTCCAATAAGGTCATGTCTACTTATCTCCACGTATAAGACACTACTCTTCATCATGAACTTTTCAGAGGAAAACTATCATTTGTTGAGTGTTTACTGTGTTAAGTGTTTCCTAATGAGTCTTTCAGGTGCCACAGGGACTGAATATTTGTGTCCTCCCAAAATTCATATCAAATTCCTAACTGCTAGTGATGGTATAAGGAAGTAACGCCATTAGGAATAGTTAGGTCATGAGGGTGGAACATGTGTGGATACTCCTTTCCACCATGTACAGATACAATGAGAGGGTGATTGTCTACAACGAGGAAGAGTCGTCAGCAGAACCCAACCATGCTGGCAGTCTGATCTCAGACCCAGCTTCCAGAACGGCAAGAAGCAAATCTCTGTCTGCCTATGGTACTTTATTACAACAGCCGAATGGACTAAGTGCTTTCCAATGTTAGACCTCATTTTGTCCCCAACAACAGCGTCTAAGGCAGTGTTTTTCAACCATCGGTGATTCTTCCCCCATCTACCGCAAGGGGACATTGGAAGAATGTATGGAGATACCTTTTGCTGCCATAACTAGGGGTGGGAATGGGAAGTGGGAATATGTCCAGACATAAGGGGATCTAGTTGGTAGAGGCTGGCCCCCCATAACTATGAATTATCCAGCCAAAATAATGCTGGGGTTGAGAACCACTGCTGTATGGGTTATTAAATACCCTATTTACTGCTTCCCAAGCGGGTAATATGCATGAATTAAATGGGTAGGTAAGGGAAAATAGAGATTGTCGGTTGGGGATTGAACAGTTTTTGAAGGAGCTTTATGTGTGGGCCAGTCAACAGTCGAGGCCAAGTGTATGGGACCTGACATTTGAGTTGGACAGTTTTGTTTGATTGCGTCACACTGCTAATATGTGGCACAGCCTGTATCTGAACACTAAGGCATGGTTCTTCCAGCCATAGCATGGCAGCGCTGATCAATTCCACCTTCCACAGAGATGACTTGGTCTGTTCTGGCTACTCTGCTTGTTCCTTAACCCCAATCTCAGTATTTCATACCGTACCCCACCCAAATGATATCTAATTAATGGAAACTGAATGAGAAATTTCACAGCACTATGGAAGAGACGGTTAAATTGAACTTTGTGCAGCAAAACTTCCCCCAGTCACCTGTCAGCATCTTAGCTCTTTCCCTGATTTTGCTCCTTGTGGCTGCTTCGTGTCTTGCATCTCATCTCTGTTATTCATTATCTCCCGTCTTTCCTAACTGCGGTCTCGTCTCCAGTCCTTTTGAAGTAACACTGAACTCATTCTGTTTGCATTCCCGCTAAACACTATGAATAATAAAACAAGGATCTCACCTTGAGCTTGATCTTCCGTATGAAATATGGTCTGCATGGCCACTTATTACAAGGCTTTTGAGATCATGAAAGCATCAAGCTTATACCATCAATCCACCACCGCTGTAGGAACCACACAGAAAGCACAGACATTGTTGTCCCTTTCCCACTTTCAACTTTACAAAAAAAAATTTTTTTAGTCCTTTAAAGGCACCACACACAAGAAAGTAAACAAGAGGAAAAGATAAGTAAATTTTAATATGATGAGCACGTCTGTGTCAGGACGACTCTAAGATGGCCCCATGATCCTCAGATTCTGGTATTCATGCCAATACGTAATTCTGTCCTGGTGAAAGTCATCTGTACATGGTGACTTGGCTTCTAACCAGGCGAATGCTGTCAAGTGGATTGGACTTCACTGCAGGGATCGGTTACGGGGGGACTGTGACTTTCATTTTGCCAGCACACTTTGTCTATTGCCTTCCTGCCTTGGATACTTACGTGTAATAAGTTGCCACATTGGGGAAACCCACATGAAGGGGGCTGCTGGTCCACTGGTGGATAACCCTTTCTGCCATGGTCAGCTGAGCACTGACATCCACAAGGAACCGAACTGTGCCAGTATCTTATGACCTTGGAGGCTGATCCTTCTCAATTAGAGTTTCAGAAGAGACCCCACCTGCCCTGGCTGGCATCTGATTACAACCAAATGGGAGACCCAGAGCTAGAGGACTCACTCAGTCAACTCGTGCTCAGGTTCTTGACCACAGAAGCTGTGGGTTGTTGTAAGCTGCTAAGTTCACAGTTGTGTGCTATACAGCTACAAATAATAAATGCAACATGTAGGCAATTCTTTTTTCCAAATTATTTAGAATAAAGTTATGCGTGAAGTCTGGAAGAATTATTTCTGTGAGTAGCTTTACATTGAATAACCGAAACTGAAGATCAGTTGAGATTTCCATACAAAAGACAAACAGTTAAAATTCCAGACCACCTTATTTTAAGACACCCGGCCATTCAAATTATTCCTCAAAATATTTTTCCTGGCTTCAAAATGGCAAGCCAAATTGTGAGTTAAAAATTGATAGTTCCCAAAATTTAATATTTGGCCTAATTTATGATATAGCAAAGTTGTCTTTAAGGTATTACATAAATTTCATAATTTTGTTGTTTTAAATTGTTTAGAAAGGTTTGCATTATTCATAAAGGCTGAATTTTCCCTTTGTGTCATGGAGTTGATTATAGCTATGATTTATTTGATGCTGTGTCCTAACTTCAGACCACAGTTATAACATCATTTGGGTAGGAAAAATACGATCCACTTTGTGAGCCTCAGATCCAATGTGTGGTTTTTCACGAACACATTCTGACAAAAAGTGGAATCAGCCTGTTGCAGCTTTTCAAAGCACCCCCTCATTCATGTTGTCCCCAACTGTCCTGGCTCACCATGTCCAGATGTACGATAGCCATGGCTCAGATAAAGCCACAGCCAGAGAAACATTCACCCAACATTTCTTCTGGGGCTCATCTTCTGGAACTCTTTGAAATTATAAAGAACACTTTTCATATAAAACATATTGAATATATTTCCAGATCCAATTTCAATATACTAGTTTTCCCACATCCAGACAAATATTTATATATTTCTAACTCTGTGGATCACTATTTCCTAACACAAACAAGTTCACTCTAGCAGCTCGACTGATTTATAACCTCTGAAAAACTTACAGAGTGCCCCAAAACTAACTATAATTTGGATGGGTACAAATTTAGTATTCTTTATTTTCCATAAATGATACAACCTTGCTCTCAAACCACCCCTCCGTTGGGTAATGAAAGAAACTAAACTATGATGACGATGAAAACTTAAATTGGCCATCTGTAGGTATCTCCTCTGGCGTACTTTTTCATTCGGCAAACTTAGTCTGCATTTTACATAGTTGTCGTCAAAATTAGGTTCAAAATTCCCAAGAGGACTACTTTGCAAGTTTCACTTTTCCTTCTTGCTGCTCAAGGTGGCATCTGGATGTAAGAGGAGGCTTCGTGTCCTCAAGACAGTGGCTAGCAGGGTAACTAGCTACTCTCTGTGCAGCTCCCAACACTATCCTTGGTGTTCCCCACTCACTCTGAGAGGGGACAGCTCTTATCCAGCCTGGTGATGAAAAAAGGCTTGTCCTCACCATAGCCAGAGAGGCCTGGCCATCCTTCCCTCCACCACCTATGCAGCTCCACCTTCACTCCCTGACTTGCTGAATACCATCCCTAGTCTTGCCCTAAACTCTGGCCTAGGTCGGGACATCATACCCTCTGCTTGGGGTCATTTTGCCCCAACTAGGACAATCCCATTGTTCCCAATTCCCACCTGTCCTCCATGCCCCACAGGGCACATAGAGTCTGGGCTACCCCAGGCCTATCTTGCTAGTTCCCTGCTTCCCTCCCTATCCACTCTACACTTCTGTGCTACATGAACATGGGATGGAAATAACAGCCCAACAGTGCTCATATTTTACATCAAACAATCTGAGGTATCTGAGTAAAGATTCTGTCCCTTTCTTCTTTACTCCTAATCCATGTGGATATTTGTCCACCTACACAACCAGGATTTCTACCCTGAGGGGTACACGAGGACATTTGTCTGGTCTCCTAATTGTTGTGTCTTTCTCCCTCTTTTTCTACCATCCAGAATTGTAAGGGCTTTTCTTCACTCTTTTCCAGCTGGCTATTTTCCTTACATCCCTAATTTTCACTATGACTGTGATCCATGATTAGACCTCGGAGGAGCTTCACTTTAGAGTCTCAAAGGAAGAGTTTAGGGATTAGGAAAATTCATCTTGCTTTAACACGACTGTATCTCTTTGCCCCCAAACCAGTCAACTTTGAAACATAAAGATGATCAGTAAGTAATCTCTTTATTTTACCTGGCACCTTTTCTTCCTAGAGGTGATAGCTTCATTGTGGTCAAAAGCAGGTGGGAAACATTACATACAATTAAAACATTATTTAAAATTGACTTTACTTCTTTCATGCTTACATGGATGGAGCTGGAAAATATTCTTCTTAGCAAAGTATCCCAAGAATGGAAGAAAAAGTATCCAATGTATTCAGTCCTACTATGAAACTAATTAATAGCTTTCTATGAAGGCTATAACCCAATTACAGCACAAGAATATGGGGAAAGGGGGAAGGGAGACTAGGGACGGGGGGAGGATGGGTGGAGGGAAAGTAATTGGTGGGTCCACACTTACGGTGCATCTTAGAAGGGTACAGGTGAAACTTACTAAATGCAGAATATAAATGTCTGCACACAAATAACGAAGAAAATGCCATGAAAGCTATGTCAACCAGTTCAATGAAAATATTTCATTGAAATTGTATATAAAACCAGCACATTGTACCCCATGATTGCATTTATGTACACAACCATGATTTAATAATAAAAAAAATTTTAAAACAAACATTGGTCTAATGGCAAAACATCATTCACATTGTTCACAGTAACTTTGCTCGCTGCAGGGCTTGTTTATTGCAGCCACCTGTCCTCTCCAGGGTTTGCTTTCATTTGCAAAACCCTCTCATACTTTCTCCACCAATTAAAAACCCAATCTTTCCTCCCAAGTTCAGCTCAAATACCTTTCCCCCATGAAGTCTCCTCCATCAGTCTAGCCCTCAGTAATTATTTCTTTCCGTTGACTTTCAGTGACATACTGCTCATGGATTTACAACTTAAGAGCATATTGCCCTGTATCAAAATCTAATTTTCAATAGTTGTCTACTAATTTATGTACTCATACATCTATTATTGAAAGATGATACCTATATGTACATCATCTTTTATCTCTCCTCACCATGTCCATTCAACTTTCACAAGCTTGATAAAAAGTTTTCAATGTGGGCAGTGCCTGTGGCTCAGTGAGTAGGGCGCTGGCCCCATATACCAAGGGTTGTGGGTTCAAACCCAGCCCTGGCCGAACTGCAACAAAAAAATAGCTGCGCGTTGTGGTGGGCGCCTGTAGTCCCAGTTACTCGGGAGGCTGAGACAAGAGAATCACTTAAGCCCAGGAGCTGGAGGTTGCTGTGAGCCATGAAGCCATGGCACTCGACCAAGGGCGACAAAGTGAGACTCTGTCTCTAGAAAAAAAAAAAACCAAAACAAACAAAAAAACAACCACTAAAAAAAAAAAAAAGTTTTCAATGTATGGGCTGATTTTATAGTTCTTAATGTTATCCACATTATTTTGATCTTTGATTATAAATAAAGTATTAGATGCTCAAACTTTGGCAAAGGTAAACATCTATGTCTAGATAAAGAAAGGAGAAAGAGGAAAAGGGAAAATTAAGAAATAATAATGAATCAACAAGCTACATCCCTATAGCCACGAAGGTCTTATTACGTCAGTGGCATCATTTTGAATACCACTTTAGATAATTTATTTACAATAAACAGAGTATGAGTTAAACATCATGATTTTAAAGAAAATTGATACCCATCTGGGATATTCTAGGCAACAAGATTATGGTAACCTTGGAAACTGATTTTTAAATTGGTAAAGGAGAAAGGAGTAGGTGATCTGAACAAGAAAAGAGTATAGAAAAGAGCATAAAAACTGAAATATTCATGAAAGTCTCCATAAGAAAAATTCAGGTCATTGGGCAAAAATTCCCACAACTGACCCCTCTTGCACCTTTGAGTTTAATTCTGACAGCACATACATCATTCCCACTTTCCTACTAGCTATGTGTTTTCAAGCACACTGAACTTTTCTGGAAGAAAGAAATAAATATTTTCAATATTCCCAAATGACAAAATAGACATGGTTGGTATACTGCAAAATCACCAATATACATTCAAGAGGATAAAGTATTAAATATTGCTGGAAACAAAGTCACCCAAGTAGGAGCTGGTCAATGTCTTATATGACAAACAGGAATTTGCATTTTTCTAAGCATGGGCATTTTATCTTGGATGTTCATTTATTATTTATCACCATTATTATTATTTAAACATATTAATTCAAAAAGATCTATAAGAGTCACAGGAAGAAACATGTTAAGGTCCAGAGACTACAAAGAAATTAGCAGAAGTAATAAGGTAGGGGAAAGAATAACACAATAACCCAATTATTAATTTATGTGTCGGTGTTCCTCACTAACTTTTAATTTTTTTGAAAATTAGAAATCACAGCATTTATATCCACAGTACCCTTTTATAGATTTTGGCATGATAGCTATTTAATTAAATGAGTTAATTTTAAAAAGGATCCTGATGAGAAATAGAGCTGGATGAGCAAAGGAACATTTCACTGAAAAAGTCTTAAATGGCAATATAGCCTGAAAAGATCAGACCAGCAAAAGGCTATTGTTACATGGCATTATGTCTAAATTATCTGACAAGACTAGAGAGGTGATCAGGTGTAGAAAGTCATCCCCAGAACCAGGAGGCTCAGATTTAAATGCTGGTTATATCTCCTACCACTTGTTGTGTGAGTTAGGGTAGGTTGTTTAACATCTCAAAGGCCCAGCTTCTCCATAAATAACATGACTATAAATAACATGACTATAACATAGCCGCTGACTTGGGACAGTCATGCTAGTTAAATGAGTCGATGCGTGAGGAACGTGATGGTGTCTGCAGCGTAGATTACAGTCAGTAGATGCAGGTAGCATTGTTACGAGGTTGGGAAGTGACACAATGAATGCCCTGAAGATGACAACATCAGGAGATTGTCCCAGCTCCTGAAGACCATGGGGAAGATCTTTCCCTCAATGTTCATTTCCCTGCCCAGCACGTTTCATTTCCCAAGTGGCCCATAAAGAGTGTGATTTTGTGAACTTTTCAGGAAAAGGCAACAAACATTAACTCAGCATATGGTATTTGACAACAAAGCCACAGTAATCTGAAGTTAATGTGAAAAACAAAGCCTTTCGCTTCTCACTCACTGAAGGACAAGATGTCCTTGTTGGTGTTTTCAGTCTTGGGGCCTCTGCTTTCTACTCACTGTTTCTAAGTCCATGGACAATTGAAGTTGGAGACCAAACTAACCTGCTTTTTCACTTTGCCCTATAATCAAAACTCTTAGCAGACTCCAAATCTATAAGCAATGAAGTGGAGGTTTCTATAAACGAGTTGATATTGACTTAAGCTTATGTCACTACAAAATAAAAGCTTATAACACTCTAGAGAAAAGAGCAGGATCTTTCACCTTCATTTTAAAGACTAACAGCCATAAGGAGCAGCGTTTCCTCCACTCTGACTCACAGAACGCCATACAGGGACTTCTATCATATGAAGACTTTATGTTTAAAATGTTAATTGACTCTAAAGGTGTGAAGAACCTGTCTCATGGAATGCATCCATTTCTTGTGATCTCAGCGAACAATCTCTGAGGGCAAGGACTTCTTAACATTTCAAGGTACTTTACTGTAGACTTAGGCCCTATTTGATTTCCTTTTGCCCACAAGAAATGCAGCTGAACTGAACGGACAACTAAGAACAAGAAAAAATACAGCATTCAGTTCTATCTTTCTTATAAAAAGCTCATCAGTTTTCACGTCTCTACCCAAACATTGCTTGTTTGTTTTCATCTACACCTTCCCATATTATTTCCCTAAGTATCTAAGAATTAATTAATCCTTCTCTTAAAAACTTATCTTTTCTTTTGAGACAGAGTCTTACTACGTTGTCCTCAGAGAGGGCCATGGCATCACACTCAAAGCAACCTCCGGGCTTAAATGATTCTCTTGCCTCAGCCTCCCAAGTAGCTGGGACTACAGGCGCCCACCACAATGCCCGGCTATTTTTTTGTTGTTGCAGCTGTCGTTGTTTAGCAGGCCTGGGCTGGGTTGGAACCCTCCAGCATCAGTGTATGTGGCTGGCACCCTAACCACTGAGCTACGGGTGCCAAGCCTTGAAAACTTACCTTAAGATTCATTATAACCAGAAAACTTGGACTAAGCCAATTTTTTCTAATAAACCTTGATTTTATCCTCATTGAAATACATAAAATGTACATGCCTTCATTTAGTCCTTGACTGTTTTCTGATAATTTTCAGGTATCCCCAACTAAGTCCAAAATAAAGGAAAGGGTGACAACACCTCCTACTTCTATGGATCTGGCTTCCTAGCTGCACACCTCCCGAAGCTCAGTAGATACATACCTAAGACTTGTTGTGGAGCCTGTAAATGAAGGCAAGAATATGGGAAAGTTGCCTATTTTTAATCATCTCAGTTCAAATATGACTACATTTGACTTTAAGATCATACATATTTCTGAGGTCTTAATATAGGTTCACTACACCAACATGAATTTGATTATCCTCTACAAATGAAGCACAGAACCAGGCAGCGCCTCCTTAGAATCACTGCATAAATACCATACCACTGTTTACACAGAAGTGTCAACACCAACTCGATACCTGTAGTGCCACAAACAGCACGTTCTTCAGTGCACTGCTCCACATAATTAGTTTTGCGATTTCTCTCTTCCTGCCCATCTCCATTTCTCAAGTGTCCACTCTTCCAGAACTCCTGGAAATAACTAAAACATCTACCAAGATCTCTTGCGAAACAAAATTTATGATAAGGCATAAACCATATTATGGTTAATTCTATTAACCGTAATTTCTGTATTGCATAAAGGAAAATATATATTAAGTAAGTATACTGCATGCAGACATTAGAAATTCACATATGAAGTTGGTCTTCCCTTCTCTGTTCGTCGCTTTTTTTCTGAGTGAATGTGAGCAATCTCGGGGCACGTGATCCATGCTCAGCCTCATCCTTTACCTATCCTTAATTGCATTTGGAATAATACTGGAAATGACAGCAATTCCATTTCTGTTCTACCTTCTGTTCTGCCTTCTGTTCATCCTTCTTTATCTCCATCTGCCTCCACCCCCCTGGTTCTGTTGTGTTGAGTCTCATCACCGTCCACCTTCCGAGAAACTCTTGGTTGGACCATAACGGTGTTTATCCAGCTTGCTTCTCCCTTAAGGGCTGCAGGCCTCCAAAGCTGAATAAAGACATTAATGGTACAAGGAGAATATAACCATTTTCCCTGGAAAAGTCATCCAGACTATCCAAGGCAGTTTTCTCCATTTTATTGCCCACCATTAATTTTTCGATCCTCTGCAGACTGAATGCTTTCATCACTGCACTGCTGTTCTGTACAGAAGCAGTGACTACCCAAATGTCAAACCCAATAAGGCTGCTCAATGTCCATCTTAGTTTGACACCTATGATCACCAACTTTTCTTAAAAGTCTTCATTTGTTTGGCTTCTGTGACCATGCCAATTTCTGGCTTTCCTTTTGGCTGTTACTTCTTTCTTTTATGGTCCTCATTTTGAGATTCCTCAAATTCATGTGTTTCTTACTCTCTGCTCCCTCCTAGAGGATCACTTTCATTACTGTGGGTTTCAACTATCACATGCATCCTAGTAACTTCTGGGCACCTCTCCAGGGAGCTTAGCCCCTTATAGTCATTGGGAACTCGAATTTGTAACCCTGGGGTTGGGAATCATCTTGACTCCTATTCCACATTCCCTCACTTCCAACCTATTGTCAGTCTGCAGGTTTTACTTCCCAGGTTATTTCTTATATCTACTCATTAAAATGAGGTTGTGAGTATAGACTCTTAACACAATATCATTGGTGTCTTTATAAGAAGAAGAAGTTGGGAGGAAAGGAAAACTTAGTAGAAATCAAGTAGGGAAGAGGGGAAACGAGGAAGGGGATGGGCAAAAACCTACCTAACAGGTAAATGAACAGTAGGTGATGGGCACACATATAGCCCTGACTCAAGCATTACAAATGCAATCCATGTAACCAAAGCATTCGTATCCCCCATAGTATTTTGAAATTAAAAAGAAAAAAATAAGAAAAAATTTGAACACAGACATCCACAGAGGAAATAGGATGGGAAGGCACAGGAAAAAGATGGTCATCTGTGAGCCAGAGAGATAGAGGCTCCAGGAGAAACCAACCTGCCAACACCTTGATCTTGGATGTCTATGCTCCAGAACTGTGGTTTAAGCCACCCAGTCTACATGACTTTGTTACAGCAGCCCTAGTGAACTCAAACAGTAGGTAATAATGTTAGCCTTGAATACTTTATTATTATAAAGAAGATTCACTGCATGGAAACAGATATCTTACTGCCAATGAAATAAGAAAGAAAAAATTAATATCCTTTCTTCTTTGCCCTCCCCCCTTTTTTTGACGAACAGAGCCTTTGGAATAGACTGGGGACACCTACCACTACTGGTGATACACCCTAATTGAGGGTATTGAGGGTAAGAAACACAGATGGTAGTTTTCATTTTGAAAACTCTTACAAATGGTAGACCTCTGGAGGTATGTAGTGTGGGTGAATCTTTCCCGAGAGATGCCACTGTGCAAAATTTTAATCGTCTGGCCAGAAGTGCTTTGAGGATAGACCCATGGAGATCTTAAATTAGTTCCACTAGCTTATCTGCATTTCAAAGTATCCAAGAACAAGTAAAATCCAATCAAAAATGAGTCTTAATACCAGGGATCAATTAAATGCTATGGTTCCAGAGAATTTCAGTTTAATAGATGTTTGGGGGTTTTTTGAGACAGGGTCTCACTTTGTAGTTTAGTAGATTTTATGCACAGTCCTCAGCTATCCCTTCCTTCCTTCTTTTTCCGTACCCTTTCCCCGGCTGTGGTCATTGCTTTTCCATTCCAACAATTTCCCAAGAATTAAGAAAAAGTAGGAGGAACGATATCATGTTGCCTGGGCCTGACTTAGTTACAAATTTATTGGATGATATTAATCTCACTAGATCCAAACTAAGTGCCAACAAATACAATTTAGCTTCCTTGAAAAATTTGCAATCTGAGGTAATATTGTATAGGATATCAAACCTCTTGTAAAAGACCAAATCCTACTTATTAAAAAGCTAACTAATTAATCATAAATTAGTTGTTTATAATTCCATTTACTTTATTCCATTACTTGTTTATAATTTATGGCCTATCTTTTATCCAAAAATATTTTGTTTATTGATGGTTTTCTTTTTTTTTTTAATTGATGGTTTTCTTAATATTTGATCAGGATATATTAGGAATTATCTTCTCTACAAACAAGTATTTGTTGAATACATCATTCCAGGCACTGGGATATAAGTTAGAGACATAATTTCCTGCAGTCAGTAAAGCTGTTTTTCTTTATAATACTGGTATGAGCCACATTACCAAATACTTACTAATGACAAGAATTTGTTTCCTGGATTTTCCTTAAATGATAACAGAATTCATTCCAAGTAATCATGATTTGATTTTCCTCTACCCATTAGTTATGTTTCACATTGCAGTGGTTGGCAGTTATAAAAAATAATACCCTTGCTCTATCCGTGATAAATGGACATATGAAATAGTTCATATATTTTAAAATGGAATTTGTTTTTTAGAGAAGTTTTATGTTCATAGCAATACTGAGCGGAAAGGACAGAGCTGCCACGGCCCCCCTGCCTCGTTATCAGCATTCCTCACCAGAGTGGTTCATCTGTTCCAACTGGTCAACTGACGCTGACATGTCATTATCACCCAAAGTCTACAAGTTACATCGGGACTCACTCTTGGCATTTTACACTCTATGAATTTGGACACATTTATAATAGAATGTATTCATCAATAGAGTCTGAAACAAATAGCTTCACTGCCCTAGAGATCCTCTGTGCTCCAGTTCATCTCCCTCCACCAAGCCCCTGCCAAACACTGATCCCTTCACCAGGACCCACTGAGGAGAGGAACCCACACCCACACCTGGAACCTGCTCTAGCCCGAATCAGCAAGACTGTCTGCTAGACAGAGATTAGAGTCTCATAATATAATATACAAAATGTGCAGAACGCAGGAAAAAAAAGTCACTTATCATACCAAGAATCAGGAAAATCACAACTTGAATGAGAAAAAAATAATTAACAGGCTCCAGTATCAAAATGAACTAGATATTGGAATGCTGTGACCAAGATTTTAAGGAAGCCATCATAAAAACAAGTAAATGAGAAATTAAAAATTCTATTGAATCGAACAAAACGATAAAAAAATCAGCAGAGATCCTATAGTTCAGAGAATCAAAGAAAAATTATAGAATGGAAATAATAAGTGAAATTTTTAAAAAATCTTGCTGGATGTGTTCAATCGTAGAGTGGAGATGATAGCATAAAAATCAGCAAATGTGAAGACATAGCAATAGAATTTATCCAATCTGAACAGCACAGGGAAAAATAGACTGGGGAAAAAAGTGAGCACTCTCAGGAACATGTGGAGCAAGTACAATAAAAGTTATGTACTATTGAAGTCTCAGGGAAAAGAGAGGGACAATGTGATTTAAAAATGGATATGAAGAAATAATGGTCAAAAAATACACCTACAGACTCAAGAATATAAGTGATTCCAAATACTATAAGCTCAAAGAAATTCATGCCAAGACAGCATAGTAAAATTTCTGAAAACTAAAGACTACAAAAAAAGTTTTGAGAGCAGATAGAGAGAAATGCACATTCTTCATAGGAAACACCAATTCAAATGGCAGTGGGTTTTTCAGTGGAAACCATGGAGGCCAGAAGAAAGCGAGGTCCATTTCTGAAGTGATGAAAGTAAAGAATTGTCAGCTATAAGACAGGTACAGAAAGACAGATATTGCATGTTCTCATTCATAGGTGGGAGCTAAAAACGTTCATCTGATGGAGATAGAGAGTAGAAAGATAGTTCTAGACAATGGGAATGGTGTCTGTAGGAGGATGAAGAGAGGTACAAACATACAGGTGGACGGAAGGAGTAAGTTGTGGTGTTCAATAGCACAGTAAGGTGACTACCGTTAACGACAATGTATTGTATATTTCCAAATAGCTGGAAGTGAGAACTTAAAATACTCCCAACACATGGAAATAATGAATGCTTCAGGAGATAGATACCCTAAATACCCATAATACCCTAGCTTAATCATCACATACATATGGTAACAACATATCATATGCACCCCACAAACATATATAAATACTATTTAAAAATACTTTAAAACCTGTCAACTGTAAAGTATATCTGTGAAAAATATACTTTAGAAATAGAGCAGAAATAAAGACATTTGAAGGCAAAGGAAAAGTACAAGATTTGTTGCTAGTGGACCTGCCCCTTACAGAACAGCTGAAGGGATTTCTCTAAACAGAAAGGAAATGAAAACGGAAGAAATATTAGAATTTCAGCAAAGAACATTGGCATAGGTAAAAATGGTAGTACATATAATAGACTCGTGAATTTTAAAAATCCTACTTGATGGTCAAACACCATCTGATGTGCTTGCTGCTCAGTGCACGGAGGTGAAATACTTCAGGCAATTTCATTTTAAAAGTTGAGCAAGCTAAAAAGCTTCTGTACAGCTACGGGTGCTACAACTAAAGTAAACAGCCTTTGGAATCGGAGAAGATTTTTGTATGTTACAAATCTGACAAAGGTCTGATAATTAGAATCTACAGAGATTCTGCTCTCTGAAGAAGAGAGCAGACAACCCCATTGATAAGTGGGCAAGAGATTGAACAGAAACTTCTTTCTAGAAAAGAAGGATGAATGGTCAACAACACATGAAAAAATGCTCATTATCTTTGATCAGAGAAATGCTAATCAAAACCACTGTGAGATATCACCTAACTCCAGAGAGAACAGCCCACATCACAAAGTCTCAAAGCGGCAGACGTTGGTGTGGATGTGGAGAGAAGGGAACACTTTCACACAGCTGGTGAGACTGCAAACTAATACTTTTATGGAGAATTCTTAAAGAACTAAAAGTTGACCTTCCATTTGACCATGCAGTCCCATTACTAGGTATCTACCCAGAAGAACAAAAAGTCATTTTACCACAAGCCATTTTACCAAAGCCATTTACACCAGAATGTTTATTGTAGCTCAGTTCACAATTGCCAAGTTGTGAAGGCAACCCAAATGCCCATCAACCCGTGAATGCACTAACAGACTGTGATATATGTATATTATGGAGTACTATTCAGCCATAAGGAAGATGGAGACTTAACTTTTTTGTTTACCTGAATGGAGTTGAAACACGTTCTTCTTAGTAAAATAACTCAAGAATAGGGGAAAAAGTATCCAATATACTCAATACTAATATGAAACCAATATATAAACTACATGCCCACAGGATAAGACACAAATATAGTCTAGTAAGGGGAAAGGGAGAGGAAGGAGAGGGGAGCAGGGAGAGCAACTGGCGGGATCTCACCTAATGTGCGTGATGTGAGGGTGTTCAACACGATCCCTGGGTGAAGGGCTGAAGGGCGCAACTACAACAACTTTACCTTAGAATTAAAAATAACGTAACCTAAACATTTGTATCCTCATATTAATTAAAAAACAAAATGGAGAAAGGAAGGCCAGGTGTAGTGGCTCATGCCTATAACTAGCACTTTGGGAGGCCGAGGCAGGAGGATCACTTGAGCCCAGGAATCCTAGAACAGCCCTGGCAATAGTAAGACCTTGTCTCTACAAAAAAAAATTTAAAAGATTTAGTGGACCCTGTCTCAAAAAAGAAAAGAAGTTCAAAGGGCAAAGAGTTCTAAGTGAGGTATGATTTTTACACTTGACTGTGGTAAAACATCAATGACCAGTGGACTGTGATGAATTACATATGTATATGGTCATACCCAGGGCAACCACTAAGAAGTCTACAAAAGACATAAAAAACAGTAAAGATGGGAGTTTTAGTTATTCCACACTCTTAAACATTTGGCATTATGGTTATAATTTGCATTTTTAATTATAAAATTATTTTGGATAATTAAAATGCTGATTAGGTACTAATTAAGCAACTAATTAAGTTCATCACATTTTCACGTCTTCATTGCCTTACTGGCTACAGATGTATCTTCTTTTGTGAAGTGCCTAAGCTTTTTTTTTCTTTCTTTGCTTGATCTTTGTGAGTTCTTTATATGTTACTTACTGAATAAAGTTTTCCAGAAATTCTTTTGACATACAGGTATGTGTGTGTATTTATGAGTGTGTATACCTATGCACATGTAGGTATTTCTTTTTTCTTTTTGGCTTTTCTTTATAGTTTTTTAAAGGTGGTTTTGATAAGCAAGACTTCAATTTTTCACTTTTTTATGACTGGTGTGTTCCATGTCCTCTGTAAGAACTCTTTGTTTTCCCTAAGGCCTTGAATATATTATTCTATATTTTATCTATATTTTGCAAGTTTTGCAGTTTTTGCTTTTATATTTATAATACATCTTGAACTGATTTTGGTATATTGTGTGAGGAAAGAGTCCAACTTCACTTTTATCAAGCAGAATTCTTTTGAAGACTCCTTTCAGGCTATATATACGCAAAGGTCCAGTTTTAGACGCTTTTTTTTTCCATTGGCTTATTTTTCTGTTCTTATTTTAATACAACACTATCTTGATTACCACGGCTGGCACATTTTGAATTCAAGTAGTATGAGTCTTCTACTGTGTTCTTTCTTCACAAGATTGTTTTTTGGCTACCTAGCACTTTTGTGTTTCCAAACAAATTTTAGAAAGAGCTCATCAATTTTTATCTTTAAAAAATCTGTTGGTGGGCAGCACCTGTGGCTCAGAGAGTAGGGCACTGGCCCTATATACTGAGGGTGGTGGGTTCAAATCTGGCCCCGACCAAACTGCAACAAAAAAATGGTTGTGGTGGGCGCCTGTAGTACCAGCTACTAGGGAGGCTGAGGCAAGAGAATCACCTAAGCCCAAGAGCTGGAGGTTGATGTGATGCCACAGTACTCTACCAAGGGCAACAAAATGAGACTCTGTCTCTAAAAAAAAAAAAAAAAAATCTGTTGAGATTTTCAACATTTTCTGTTGAGATAATGCACTGGTATTGCATTATAACTATATGGACATCTTAAGATTGATCCATCAAATTTATGAGCCTAATATATAATTTCATTCATTCACTCATTTATTTCATTCGTGTCCCCTTTATATCTCTCAGAGTGTATGTCTAGTACTTATTGTGGACTCTTAGAAGTTTTAAAACTTTATTTCTAACTATTTTATCACTTTAATGCTATTTTAGTTAGTATTTTTGAATTGCTTTTGCTGCTAATATATAAACATAAGATTGATTTTTGTATATTGACATAATCTTGCTTAACTTCCATTTCAGTTTTTCCTTTTCTACCTCAGCTCCACTTAAATCTCACCATATCATATTTTTGTATTCTCTTTTATCTCTAGTTTTATAAACTTCATATTTTCTCAATGTTGAGAATACAAAGAAAATGTCTGAAATTTACCTGTCTCATCAGCAGAAAATTCTCTTCCTAATCTGCTATATCTTCTATTTATTTTGTATCTACAACATTTTAACTTTTCTTTCAGTTGCTGTCATGGAAGATTTCTACTCAGATCTGATATTTTCCCTGAAAGAGAACCAACAGAATCTCTACCGTGGTTGAGATTCCAGATCACGGCTTTAAAAGGAGAATCTCTGGATTCTTTCATCCTGCATTTAGTTACTAGTAGAATACTCTTTTCATATCTGAAAAGGGTATGAAAATTTCTTACAGATGAAAATTTCCTTCTTTTTTTTTTTACATATACATGTGTTTATTAGGTTTCCACTTTTTGCCTTCACAGAATTTAAAAGGCTTAAAATTTAATAACAATACCAATGTTTAAAACAAGGACTGGAAACAAAAACCTCCTAAAGAGTGAATGAAGATAAATACATTCAGAAAAGAAAACAGACGATTACTATAAT
>CAUYRH010068998.1:0-55907 GCA_963574655.1 Perodicticus potto
TATATTGTTTCATAGTAGGGCTGAGTACATTGGATACTTTTTCTTCCATTCTTGAGATACTTTGCTAAGAAGAATGTGTTCCAACTCTATCCATGTGAAAGAGGTAAAGTCTCCATCTTTCTTTAAGGCTGCAAAATATTCCATGGTGTACATATACCACAATTTATTAATCCATTCATGGGTCAGTGGGCACTTGGGCTTCTTCCATGACTTAGCAATTATGAATTGGGCTGCAATAAATATTCTGGTACAAATATCTTTGTTATAATGTGAATTTTGGTCTTCTGGATATATACCTAGTAGAGGAATTATAGGATTGAATGGCAGGTCTATTTTTAGATCTCTAAGTATTCTCCAAACATCTTTCAAAAAGGAGTGTATTCGTTTGCATTCCCACCCACGTAGAAGTGTTCCCTTTTCTCCATATCCACGCCAACATTTCTGGTTTGGGGATTTTGTGATGTGGGCCAATCTTACTGGAGTTAGATGTTATCTAAAAATAGTTTTGATTTGCATTTCTCTGATGATTAAGGATAATGAGCATTTTTTCATGCGTAGGCTGTGCGCCCGTCTTCTTCAGAGAAGTTTCTCTTCAAGTCCCTCGCCCACTCTAGATGGGATCATTTGTTCTTTTCTTGTTAATACGTTTGAGTTCTCTGTGGATTCTGGTTATTAAACCTTTGTCAGAGGCATAACTTGCACATATCTTCTCCCACTCTGAGGGCTGTCTGCTTGCTTTACTTACTGTGTTCTTGGCTGTGCAGAAGCTTTTCAGATTGATCAGGTCCAAGTAGTGTATTTTTGATGCTGCTTCAATTGCCTGGGGAGTCCTCCTCAAAAATATTTGCCAAGGCCGATTCCTTCAAGAGTTTTCCCTGCACTTTCTTCTAGTATTTTTATGGTTTCATGTCTTAAGTTTAAATTTTAATCCAGTGAGAGTCTATCTTAATTAATGGTGAAAGGTATGGGTCCAGTTTCAGTCTTCTACAGGTTGCCAGCCAGTTCACCCGGCACCATTTGTTAAATAGGGAATCTTTTCCCAATTAATGTTTTTAATTGGCTTGTCAAAGATCAAATAACTGTAAGTATCTGTGCTCATCTCTTGGTTCTGTATTCTGTTCCATACATCTACCTCTCTGTTTTTGTGCCAGTACCATGCTGTTTTGATCACTATCAATTTATGGTATAGTCTGAGGTCTGGTAGCATGATTCCTCCTGCTTTGTTTTTATTTATGAGTAATGTCTTGGCTATTTGAGGTTTTTCTGATTCCATGTAAAACGAAGTATTATTTTTTCGAGATCTTTAAAGTATGGAGCTTTAATAGAGATTGCAGTAAAATTGTATATTGCGTTGGGTAGTATGGACATTTTAACTATGTTGATTCTTCCCAGCCATGAGTATGGTATGTTTTCCATTTGTTAACATCTTCAGCTATTTCTTTTCTTAGAGTATCATAGTTCTCTTTATAGAGATTATTCACATCCTTTGTTAGGTAAACTCCCAAATATTTCATCTTCTTTGGCACCCCTGTGAACGGAATAGAGTCCTTGACTGTTTTCTCAGCTTGGCTATTGTTGGGATATATAAAGGCTACAGATTTATGAGTGTTGATTTTGTAACCTGAGACACTGCTGTATTCCTTGATCTCTTCTAAGAGTTTTGTAGTAGAATCCTTGGTGTTTTCCAGATATACAATTATGTCATCTGTGAAGAGTGAATGTTTGATCTCTTCTGGCCCTATATGAATACCCTTGATCAGCTTTTCTTCCCTAATTGCAATGGCTAAAACTTCCATTACAATGTTAAAGAGCAGTGGAGACAGTGGGCAACCTTGCCTCGTTCCTGATCTAAGTGGAAATTATTTCAATTATGTGGTATAATTTTACAAGCAACTAAATAACTCACAGTACTACAAGCAAAATAATCGAGTTATATGCAATTATGGTTCTATAATCAGCTTGTGATATTCTGGGTTGAAAAAGAAAAGAGGTCACATGTATGGTTCATTCTTGTAATCCTAGCACTCTAGGAGGACAGGGCAGGTTGATTGCTTGAGCTCAGGAGTCCAAGACCAGCCTGAGCAAGAGTGAGACCCAATCACTACTAAAAATAGAAAAAATTACCCTGCCTTCACGGCAGGCGCTTTTAGTCCCAGCTACTCAGCAGGCTGAGGCAAGAGGAGCTCTTGAGCCTAAGAGTTTGAGGTTGCTGTGAGCTATGAAGATGCCAGGGGACTTTCCCCAGGGGAACAGAGTGAGACTTTGTCTCCCCCCCCCAAAGGAACTTTCTGGAAGGGATTAATAAGGGAGGGCATTACAAGGAAGAAGAGACATCAATCAACGCTATATTTGTGGTAACTAAAAACAAATGGAAAATAGTAGCACAAAATTTATCTTTTCTTCATATAATACCCATTTTTACAAATCTTTCTTACTTTGAAAATTCTGAGCATGGTCCTTGGATTAAGAATGGGAAATTAGCTGGGCATGGTGGCTCATGCCTGTAATTCCAGCACTTTGGAAGGCTGAGGCAGGTGGATTGTTTGAGCTCACAAGTTCAAGACCAGCCTGAGCAAGAGTGAGAGTTTGTCTCTACTAAAAATAAAATTACTAGCTGGGCAATGTGGTGGGTGCATATATTCCCAGGTACTTGGGAGGCTGAGGCAAGAGGATCTCTTGAGCCCATGTGTTTGAGGTTGCTGTGAGGTATGACATCATGGCACTCTACCCAGGGTGACAGAGTAAGACTCTGTCTCAAAAAAAAAAAAAAAAAAAAGGAATGGGAAATATTTTCTGTGATGCACTTTCAAGCCCTTTGATAAATAAAATGGAGTTCTGAAAAAATTTCATCCATTACTACCAATATGCGTGAGTAACTAATGAGGTACTGGATTGTATATATTACAAGTGTGGACATCATACATTCAATATGGGTTATAGTTTGAGGATCTCTAGATAGTTCCAGGACTGAGAGTGATGGGACCTTCTGGTTCTTGGGCTCAATTAACACCAAAACTTAATCACTGAAAACTGCAAAAAGGGAAAAGATTAAAATATTTGAGCAATGGAAGGCAGAAGGAGGTAAAGAGAAGAAGGAAGAACATTTGGGAAGGCCTACTGCTGAGTTTTGGATTGAACAGGAAATTAAGACTTCTTAGATCTGGAAAGAACAAACAGTGTCTCATTGGGCTTCTAGTTTCTTCTTCTTGTCCCTGAACCTGAGAAATTCAGTCTAGTTTATATCTCAGGCACATAAGAATGAAATAAATGCTTGCATCTTAAAGGTGCCTGATTTTTAAATCAAGTAAGGTATGTAAGAAAAAAATTCTTTTGATCCCCTAAGGGGCAAAACCTATTATTGAAAAAATACTGTGAGATTAAGCCCAACTAGTGTATTTCATATAGGGTAGGTAAAAACAGGAACGTTGTCTGCCATGTTGAATGCTGTATGTGTAGCCTTTATTTAAAAAATCCAAATACCATGCCAGCTTGTACTTCTTGCTCTGGGATCTTCCCAAGAGAGGGTTTTCAGCCAAACACGTGCTCCCTCTTGTGGCAAATCAGGAAATAACATGCCATTATGCAAACAAAAATACAGGATGTTTGGGGTTTGTTTTGATTTTTCATGACCCATTAATTTACAAAAAAGGGAAGAATATCTGATTTTAGTTGAAAACAAGTTTATTATATTAGAATACTTCTAGGAATTTGTGCTGTAAATAAAAATTCAACCAAATGGTAGCAGTTTTACTTCATTAGTGTGAAAAAATTGACCTGATGTAGGCATGTAGTTTTTATGTGGTGTGAGTTGCACAAAACGTATTTGTGATATAAAAAGAGACTGAGATAAGTACAACCCAATTTGAAAATTTAGTATTCATATTCTAAACTATGTATTTCACGTGATATATGCACACGAGCTACTTTATAACTATCAGCATCCTGTCAATCATGAAGTCTTTTCTAATGCATTTTAGAAATGTGCTTTGCATGAAGTTATTAGAAACCTTGTCACAGGAACTGCAATTTGAGAAAGTATTCTATTGTCTTAAAAGCCCATGCCTAGCAGGAAATTTATTTTCCAATTTGTTTCAGTGGGGCAGGAACTTTCTTTCAATCTTCTCTCTCTGCAGAACTATCTCTCTACCATTTGCAGATGTTTGTAAAAAGGTTTTGTTAACTGTAAAATATGGAAGAGGCAAAAGCATAAAAAGAGGGGAAAAAAGCAAAAATTATACTCCTGTTTCTACATAATTATAGTGAACAGCATTTTCTATCTATCTATTATACGTATAATCCTGAACAAAGAGATGATACAAGCCTTAAAGAATTTGTAATTCATTCCTTCATTCATTTGTCAACTATTTAATGTCTACTGAGCACCAGTAACTATTCGGAGGGCTGGTCTATAATGGCCAATGAGACAGTCCGTGCTTCATGAAGTGTATGTTCTACTTGACCGTGGAGGGGAGATGCCAACTGAACAGAAATGACATGCTCATATGGGAAAAATATTTGTTGTGTTACTCTGGTTTTTACAAGAACAAGCAAATGGTCAAAATGAAGGAAAATATTGTGTTTTTATGTATATAATAATGAGTCAGAGAAGAAATGAGGTTTGGTTCCTTGGGAATTTGAAAACAGAATCTTATAAGAAATCTGAAATTAGAAACAAAAAAAAATCTGAAAGAAGGATTTTATGCTAAGATTGTTGTGGTTGAAGGTCACCAGAGCTTAGGTGGATTCTCCCGGGAACAGCGTAGCTATTTATGATAATAGACTTGGCAGCCAGGGTGCTTGGGTTTGGCTTCTCCCTCTTACTAGCAGTGTGGCTTTGGGTGAGTCACTTAGCCTCTTATACTTGAATTTGCTTTCAGAAAAGGTGTGATTAAAAATAGTACCTACCTCTTGGTAGTGGTGTTTGGCTAAGTGAGTTAATACGTGAAAGGTGCTTAGAACACAGCCTAGCATAAAGTAAGCAACACTGATATTTGCTATTGTCATTAACACTCAAACTCGAGCAATAATGAGCTTTTACAGAGTTTGCCCCATGATTCTAGTTTGGTATCCCTGACGTAAAGGGATTAGAAAGTTCTAATAATTGCTTGTGTGACAGAAGGAAGATGACACTGGAAAAAAAAAAAAGAAAACTTGTTGTTTTCTCTCTGAACTTTATGTTGTGTCTTTGTCCTGTATTAATAAAATTTTGCCCATACATCTCAGTGGTTACTCAAGCTACATGAGGGCTGCTGGTGGGTTGGGACTAGGCGGGGCTCTAGCGGGAGCAGCCCTAGACTTAGCTCCCTGGTTTTTCATTGTGAGACTCAGGCCAGAGGAGCTGCTGCTGTCTGGGGCATGGCTGCTCATGGTAGAGAGCAGAAGGTTAAGAGGGGGAGCCAAACCATTCACAACATTTAGAGCTTCTGCTCGGACGTGCCGTTTGTCATGTTTGTCCCAAGCTAGTCACACGGCCACATTCTAAGTCAGTGGGTGGGGAAGGATGTTCCACCTGTTGGGAAGTCATGACAAGGGCCAGAAGAGAATGAATAATTGCCCTCATGTCTCCTATAAATAGTCACAGTCACGAATACCTACAGATATTATTGATTTAAAGTAGCCTCAAAGAACTGTCACTCTTATAGAAAGATAAGTCCACTGAAATGAAAATTTAACTGCTATAAAATATCTGCATGTTATACTTAGCATTTAACATTCTAGTAATAATGATTTTGTTGCCTGTTGGGAGGTGGTATTGATACATTCCTCTTTATTTTAATAATTTCACTCTAGATTGAAAATCAGCAGCTCTGGGCATCCAGTGTGCAAACCACAGTTTCATCTTCTGTAAAATACTTACAGTGTCTGTCTTGTCTACATTATTAACTGGTGAGAATAATAATCTCTACAGGGTGCTAACTATGTGCTAGGTACAGTCTAAAGCCTTTTACATGTGTTAATGTATTTAATTTTCACAAGTCTGTGCAGTAGTTTCTGTTATTACCACTGATTTACAGAGGATGAAAATGAGACAGGGAGAGACTGACGTAGAATAGCTTGTCCAAGGTCATATGGCTGGAAAAGTAAAGAATCTGAGATTTACAGCCAGGCAATCTGGCTCAGAGCTGATGTGGACACTCATTCTATCATACAATAAAATAGAGTATGTGAAAATGCTTTGTAAACTTTAATAAAGAAATACAAGATAAAGATCCGATTCTTCATTCTTCTTTAAAATAAACAGTGTAGGATCTAATTATTTGAAAGCATTACTAAAAACCTTAGTTGAAGTGTATTGCCACTGCTCCTGTCTCAGTCATTATCTAATTTCCCTGTCCTTGAAAGGGAAAAAAAGCCACTGAGGAAACTCCATGCAAAGGGCAGGCTTGGTGATGTCATCTGTGTGGAGTTTTGTTTTTTTGCTTTTTTTTTTTTTTTTTTAGAAAAGTTGAGATCTTGTTATAAGATTTCCCAGGCTGGCTCGGAACTCCTGTGCTCGAGAGATCCTCCTGCCTTAGCCTCCTGAGTAGCTGGAATTCGGGGATGCCACCACCATGCCTGGCTTGGCATGTTTTATGGATCATCATGTGGAGTTAGACAGAGTAGACATCAGTTGTGTTCATCAAAGCTTCTTGTGGAATGTGGTAGAGCTTGAGATGGGCTTCTAGGCTGAGCCCACAGAAACTTTCTCCTCGAGGGCTGGGTCATTACTGGGGTGGGTCTGGTTCCTATGTCCATATTTTCTTTATTGGTAAGGGGTGTACCTCCTGGACTCTTTTCTATGTTGACTTTTTTTTTTAATTGAAGGCAATAGTTTATAGAGGATAGATAGGAAATAGAAGATAGACAGGAAAGCTTCCAATACAATGGAAGGGGTCCCGAAGTGTTGCCCCAATGTTGATTTTCTAAGATCTGCAGAAGTTTCTGCAGATCCATCTGGCTTTTACTAGGAGTGGTTAAGACATTTGTAACTCAAGCTGATAATGCTTGGGAGTTAGGTTTCTGGGTAACATGCTGAAGGTCACAGACAGTAACTATGTAGATTCTGTGCCTTTAGTGGTGGTACAAACATCCTCCTTTCATTAAAACCTCTGTGTCTTGTTTCAAAGTCAGTAAGTTTTTATCTGTTACCTGCATGGGTCCATCTTTTTTTAATGGTCTAGTCTAAAGTGCTTTAGTGAGATTGGATTTTTCCAGTAGCAAAAGGGCCAGGGAGAGGGAGAGGAGGTGGAAGGGGTGGTGGGGTGGAGGTGAAGGAGGAGGAAGATGGCTGGCTGGGTGCGGCAGTTTGGGAGAAAGTACAGCTCCAGCTCTGGATTTTCCACAGGTGGTTAGAGCATGGGCAGGCCCACTTGCAAATTTACTATTCATGTGACAAGTTTGACCACAGTGTGGGCAAGCTCTTTCTGAGATGGCCTTCAGTGCTTCCTGGAGCTCGCATAATTCACTTTCCAAAATGCAAGTCTGTTGTTTTAGACCATGAAGTTTTCAGTGTCAGATACAAGTTGGAAAGATGATGCTTTTCAATACTTTCAAACTCTGGGCTGTGCAGTTCTGGCACCAGCTGTATGTAGACTATACTCTATTTGTCCAAAGTTTTATTGTATCTTTGATGTTGGGCAAGTTGATATTCTAGGGTAATTTTAGCCAGCTTCTGCTATTGGATATATCTGGTGAAGAAATAACAGCTTAGTCTAAGAGCCTGGGGATTAGATGGAGTCTGAACAGTGTCTTCTCCACGCCATAAAGACAAATTCAAAATTAAATTCTTTTCCTGTTGGGACCAATCATAGACATGTCTTTCCGGGATTGGCTCTCCCGGTAGCATAGCTGTATAGACTAGCTTGTGATTGGCTGAGATAATGTAATGCTCCAGCCAATCACAGCTGAGACACTTCTTTCTGTATGTGAAAGGAGGTTTGAAAGCAAGTAACAATAGTCACTGTGCGTGGTATACCAACCCTATGATTTAAGCATATTTATTCTAATTTTCACAACAATTTTGCATGCAGTGTTCTTTTAGCTTTACAGCTGACGAAACTGAGGCTTAGAGAGGATAATTAGATTGTTTTACAATGAGTAGTGAGGTCATTTTCAGCTCAGCTTTCTCTGAGACCAAGTCCAGGCTCTTCCCCACCGTTCTGCTTTTCCAGGAAAAGGCTTATGATGAGCTTTTTATAACCATCAGATGGTGTTCCATATGCAAGTGTGCGAAAGCATGTGTTTATCGAACATTTCTTCATGCTGTGTGAGCTTCCAATGAAGGCCCTAAATTATTGCTGAATCAGCACATTGTTTCAATAATTAGATTAAATACTTTCATTGGGCTTTAGCAAGTTCACAATAGGAGTGGACGTTGGTCATGTTACCTGATGTCTAATTCAGCAGCTATTGGAGGTTTATTATCCCCCTTTGATTTTATTTGTGTGGAAGCAGGGAAACAAGTATAAGATCTTTCAACTGAGATTACAAGGGAAAACAAGAGGAGTAAACACCAAAACTCATGTGACAGGCCGTGTAGATTGATTGTCCATGCATTTATTCATTTGTGTGTCTACTTATTCATCAAACGTGTGCTGAGAACTCTTACTGGTCCAAAAGGTTGCAGAGCTTAAGATATAAAATTATCCAGGTTTTCATCTCAGCTGTGTTGCTGAGTGACCTTAAACAAATTATTTAAGCCAATTTAAATTCATTTTCCTACGTTAGAGCTGATATGAGAATTCACTGAGATAATGTATGTAAAGCTCTTGGCACCATGTTTAGCACACAGTAAGAGCTCAATAACGAGTCATAATGATGATGATGATGTGGGCATTTGGGGCTAAATTAAAAAATTGTTGAGTGGATAAAAAATGTGAGATACGTACACACACACACACACACACACACACCATGGATTATTACTCAACCATAAAAAGGAAAAAAGTCATGTCTTTTGCAGAAACTTGGATGGAACTGGAGACCATTACTCTAAGTGAAGTATCTCAGGAGTAGAAAAACAAATATCACATGTACTCTCTAAAAAGTGGGAGCTACAGGACAGGCACACATGGGCACAAAGAGATGTAAAGAACATTTGAAACAAAGAAGGGGCCGAGGGATAAAAGTCTACCTGCAAGGTATAATTACACTGTTTTGGTGACAGCTACACTGAAAGCCTGAGTTCTGCATTACATAACACAACTTACCCATTCAGTAAAAACACTTGTACCTCCTAAGTCTATTGAAAAGAAAAAGAAATTAAGTCCTGTTATCTATGATCAAAGGGCTCAAATCCAGTAGGAAAGGTACATTGTGAATGTATAGGAACAATCCTCTGGAATGAATTCAATATTAGAAGTAGACTAACACTGGAATATTAAGGACCAACAAAGCTGCTTGCTTGCTTAGGCTGGGAGGCTTAATAAGGGTGGAGATGCCTGACCGGGGCCTTGAAAAATGAAATGTGTAGTTAGTAATATGTAAATAGAATGGCATTCTGCTTTGAATTAAGTTTGTACAAATGCACCGTGATAGGGAACAGTAAGGATGGTGCATTTAGGGAGCTACAAGTAAGCGTTTAAGCCCTAAGGATGGTGTGCAGAGGAGAACTTTATTGTGGGATGTGACATTTAGGCAATGGGGGAACACTTGAGGAGCTTTAAGGGGAAAAGAGAGGTTCAGTTTCATGTTTTAGAAAGATTATGCTGGTGACTGTGGAGCTACTGAAATGCCCTAGGACAGAGTCACAGAGGGAATACTCAGCCAGGTGGTGGCAATGGGGAGGACAGATTGATAGAGCATAATGCCCAGTCACAGATAAGAGGGTAGTAAGAGGGAGGAATCAAGGTGATCCCCGAATCTCCAGCCTTAATGTCTGGGTTTCAGGATGGCAGTGCCATTCATTGAGAGAGAGTATTCAGGCTGGGGAGGATGCTTGGGGAATGAGATATTGTGAATTTAATTTTTCACTTGTTTCATTTGAGATGCCTGCGGGGCTCTGGAAGATGAGAGTGAGGGTGGCATTTCAGACAGAAGTTGGTGAGTCATCACTCATTGCTTACGGTATGGGAAGCTGATCGTCTGCATCAATAGCAAGAGAGGACTGTGAGAGATTGTATCTTGTCCCAGGTCAGAACCAATATTGGAGGAATAGATAGAGGGGGAGAACTCCGAGAGCTAATAAGCCTAAAAGTGGAATCAGGGCATTAGATGGAGTGAAATGTCTCGAGGGAAGGCTCAACTGGTTATTTCCCTTTAAGACGTGTCAGTTGCAGAATAGACCTTATCAGCAGCATTATCATCAACTTATTATTATCTGGTAAATCTTAAGTTTACTTGCTTTTGGAGCCGTGAGCAGTGCCTGTGACAGCTGTTTAAAAATACTTGCTGGTTGACAATGGAGGGAGACAGTGTGAGGAAGTGGGCATCAGTGTCTCACGGCATGGTTTTGAACCATTGCACTAATATTTACCTGCTTTGTGTCCTGGGGCACATTTCTTCATCTCTCCATAAACTTCAGTTCCTCCTCCACAAAATGGTGAAAATAATATTCCTATTCCATAGGGATGTTATAAGGATTAAATGAAATATTACAGTAAGAAGCACTTAGCTTACTGCTTGTTTAGGGCCAGGGCTTAGTCAAAATCCAATAGCTTTTATTATTATGCATAAAGAATGCACAGGAAGGTGGAGTTACTGGTCCACCTTTCTTTGGAATGTGTACTTTGAACTGTTTTCAGAGTAGTGATGGATTACGCTGAGTAATTCACAGTTGTTCACCTAGTTCATCCCTGAATGAGTACAAGTCATTAGGAAGATGTTTGGCCAGCCTTCAAAGTGCAGGCTGGGAGTAGGAGATGGTTTGTCATTATGTGAAGTGTTTACCTGAACACGACCTGAACTACGTTTGCACCAAGCTACAACAAATAAAACTAAATCTAAACAGAGTCTGCCCTTGTGTAACTGAATTAATCAGGGTTCTCCAGGGAAACAGAACCAGTAAAGTGAATGTGTGTGCGTATTACATACAGTAGAACCTCCATAGTTGATCACCTCCTTCAGTTGACCTAATTTTCATAGATAAAGCAAGTACCACATGTATGTATCAGGACCGTAGGCCCAGATTCTTACATTGACCACCTATGTATATTGATCAGTTTGTTATAGCCGTTTGGGTAGTCAACTTATACAGGTTTTACTGTGCATTATATTACACAGGGTGGCCACACAGTTTGTGTGCAATTTAAAATAGTTGTCTGTTTAAATAGAACTTTGAACTTTGTGGCCACCCTGTATATACACACACATACACATATATTAATGTGTATATATATGTATATATATATATGAAAGGAGATTTATTAAGGGAATTGACTCACACGATTACAGAATCTGAGATCCCATGATATGTAATCTGTAAGATGGAGAACCCAGGAAAGCCAGCGGTTGTGTAATTTTTACAGATTGAGTACAAAGCCTGAGAACTGGGGAAGCCACTAGTATGAGTCCCAGAATCAAAGGCCCTAAAATAAGAAGCTCTGATGTCCAAGGGCAGGAGAAGAGGGATGTCCCTGCTCAAGGGGAAAGAGTGAATTCATTTTTGCCTTTTTTGTTGTATTCAGGCCCTCAACAAATTGTGTGACACTGTTCCATATTGGTGAGATCCTATTTTCTTGTTCAAATGCTAATCTTTTCTGGAAACACCTTCACAGACAGACCCAGGAATAACGTTTTACCAGCTGTCTGGGCATCACTTAGCTCACTCAATCAGACACATAACATTAACCATGGCAGCAACCTTTGTCAAATGCTTGTCTGAAATAAAAAGCAAGAATATCTCCTATCATAGATCCTCCTTTAATACGATGAAATTTCCAAGAATGAGACCTATCTGCTTGTAGAAATGAAAACGGGGGCAAAACACGATTGTAAAAGGGACTTTACCTAACAAAGGCAATCAGTGTAACCTGGTTTCTTGTACCCTCAATGAATCCCCAACAATAAAGAAAAAAAAGAAATGAAAATGAATAGTTAGCAAATTCCCAATAGTTGTCTTATGTATATATGTAAAAACAAGGTGAAAAAAATAAAGGAAGACAATAATCTCCTATAAGAATAAATTAGCTAATATGTAGTCATCTTCCTTTGCATTTTAACAAGAGATAAGAATTAATTTCAGGGTATTTTAATGATCATTTGAGCCTTTCTCTGTGACTTTCACATCCCTGTCTCTAATATATCTATTCTTTACTGAAACTGGGTGGGGAAAAGGAGCAGAGGAATTCAGGCCTGAGTTCTCCTTTACTGTGGAGGAGGCTTTCCAAGAGTTTTGGGAGAGTCGTGAGAGGGAGGGGAAAGAGTAATCAGAAAGCTTTGGAGTATATAGCATCTTACTAAGAAATGAACAAATTAATACCTTTTTCTTCAACCAGGAAACAAATATCAGTGGTTTTCTTCAACCAGGAAACAGAAATCTCCTGTTCCTACTGTCATTCATATGGCTTGACATAGATTCCAGCCCTGCCAACAATGACCAGTGTACTTCAGACCTCTGGGCTTTGTTCTCCTCATCAGTAAAAGGAAAAAATTAAATCATCTTTGAAATTTCTGACAGTTTTCATAGCATATTCTCTTTTCTTCATGTCTTTTCATTAATAGAGTAGTAGAATTTGCAAAGAATGTCTTGTCTAATACTATATTGCCTTTTGTGAGGAATCTCTCACAATTTGAAGCTTTAAACCTCCCAGGAACAGAAAGCCCAGAGAATTAGCTTTGGCCAATTGCTAAGCATCTCACTTCATTAGAAATTCTTTCTTATGTTTAGTAGATGTGCTATGTCATTTGATGATTTATCTTTTCATTTGTGCATGAAATGAAATTTCATTCATTTAAAGTGAATTAAGAATTTGTTTATGTCTACAGAAGATTTTTAAGTTAGCTTGTAATGCTGGGACACAGTATAAAATACAGCTAAGCATAAAAAGGACAACCGTCAATGAAAGAGAACAGAAAAATAGATCATGCTGAGCCTCTAATGGGACATAATTATCACAGTTTAGAAATCAGGGTAGCCGGGGGTTCTCTGGTAGATCAGGCAAAAAGTGAATGAAACATGCTGTGCTTCTCACTGGCTTTTATTAGATGAGACACATTATGATTTTAAGCACTAAGTTTAAAGAGAAATGAATTCATGGGGTCTTTATATAAAAAATATCAAGTATCACATTAGACAGTGTCTTTGGCAAAGTGTGTAGACATTTTTTTTTAGGAGGTTAATACTTGTATTATTTCTCTAAAAAAGTTGGAAGCATTGTGAGTATATTCTTTTCTTTTTTTTTTTTTTGAGACAGAGTCTCACTATGTCGCCCTCGGTAGAGTGCTGCGGCGTCACAGCTCACAGCAACTTCAAACTCTTGGGCTTAAGAGATTCTCTTGCCTTAGCCACCCAAGTAGCTGGAACTGCAGGCACCCATTACAACGCCTGCTTATTTTTTTCTTGTAGTTGTCATTGTTGTTTATTTGACCCGGGCCAGTTTGAACCCGCCAGCCTCAGTGTATGTGGCTGGTGCCATAACCCACTGTGCTACGGGTGTTGAGCCTGAGTATATTCTTACTAATATTTTAAAGGCATATTAAATGTTTATACCTTCTGTGCCATTGGTTTGGAAGCAGAAGGAGTAAACCACTCACAAAACTGCCCATCTAGCATGGTTATTTTCACATTGGCAACTTCAGTCGTCTTTGCTCATATCAATTATGGTTTCCACGAGGAACCTCAGCTGGATTCCTTTAGCAGTAAAGGACTCCAGGACATGTGAGCTGCCTGATATATCCTCATGTGTGTGATATGATAGTCTCTTAATTTTGTATCCCACTTATTTTACTTAATACATTATATATATTTTCTTATTGCTAGATAATTCCTACTATTATATAATTTTTATAATTAGCTCTTAATTTTCAGGTTTCCTATAATTTAACAGTCATTTAATCCTATAAAGTGCTGCAGTGAACATCTTTATGCAAACTGCCTTTCCTCTTTAGAGTGATGAACTATGTTATTTGTTTTCCATACAAATGCTTTCATTGAATTTCATGTTGGAAATTGGTCCTTGTTAATGGATGTTGTAAGAACCAGTTCTTTGGCATGTATTGGTATATTTACTATTAAGAAATTTAATGATAACAATATATTTTCTGTTTTCTTTACAAAGACATATGTGAGAAATTTCTCCCATTTTAATATCAGAAATACAGTCAGGTAATGCTTAACCACAGGGATATGTTCTCAGAATGGAATTAGGGAGTTTCATCATGGTGTGGACATCACAGAGTGTACAGAAGGCCTGCTACAAATCTGGGCTATATGGTCAGTTATTTGCACCCAGAGTGCTGTGGCACATTGGTGTGCCATGAACATTTTTAAAGCTCATTAATTATTTTCAGAAGAAGTTCAAAGCACAGTAAGCTTTTTCTTTGTTTTACTCTTTTTTTTTGATCAACATAATTTAAATGTGCCATGGAAGTTTAACTGTATGTTCAAGTATACCATGAGATAAAAAAGATTGAAAAATACTGGTTTAGACTGTTGTTCCTAGGCTAGAGACCTGTATGTGTTTTCATACTGAATACTGTAGGCAGTTGTGACACAATGGTAAGTATGTGTGTTTCTAAACATACCTGCACGTGGAAAAGGGATAGCAAAATACAGGATGAAAGATAAAAACATGGTATGCCCATGTTGAGCACTTACTGTAAGTGGAGCTTCCGGGCCTGGAAGTGCCTCTGGGTGAGTGAGAAAATGCATGCAAAGGCCTCAGACGTGACTGTTCACTACAGTGGACTTTAAAAACACTGAACACTTAGACCACCCTAAATCTATTAAAAAATATTTTTCTTTCTCCAGTAATAAATTCACCTTAGCATACTATCACTTATTTACATTATAAAATCTTGAATTTTTTAATGCTTTTTGGCTCTTTTGTAATAGCCCTTAGTTTAAAATGCAAATGCATTTTACAGATTCCCAAAAATGTTTTCCTTTTTTATATGCCTATCTATAAGCTTTCTTCTATTTAAAACTATTTTTTATTTTTTACTTTATAAACTTTTTGTTAAAAACTGAGACACAAACACACACATTAGCTTAGGGCTAACGGGGCCAGGACCATGGCTATCACTGCCTCCCACCTCCACATCCAGTTTGACTGGAGGGCTGTCAGGGGTAGTAACACATATAGCGCTGTCAACACCTGTGATGACAATGGCTTCTGGATACCTCTTGAAGAACCTGCCTGAGGCTGTTTTACAGTTAACTTTTTTTTTAATAAGTAGGAGTACATTCTAAAATAGTGATTCAACGTATAGTGTAGTAATATGTAAAGCAGCCTCATAGTCCTTAGTTATCATTATCAAGTATTATATATTGTACATAATTCTATGCACCATACTTTTACCTGAATTGGCAGCATAGTAGGCTCCACCGGTACTACCATGAACATGTGAGTGATGTTTTGTACTACAACTTTGGGATGGCTATGGGGTCAGTAGGTGATAGGATTTTTTCAGCTCTAGTATAATCTTATGGAACCTCTGTCATATAGGTGGTTTGTTTTTGACCAAAGCATCCTTATATGAAGATAACTGTAGGGCATGTGTGCACCTGTGCATATGCGCGTGTGGGTTTTGAGAAATAGTTTGTTAATATTTCCCTTGTAGAATCAGGTAACTCAATGTGTTTCCTTCTTTACTGGGAGCTGCTAGAAAGGCACAGACTCCAATCTGTGGCCCACGTGTTGGGGACACGGCCTAGCGTCTAAAGAGACCTATGTAAAGCGTCCCACCTTATTCTTAGAGTCGTCCTTCCCTTTACCTGTTGTCTCATTTTCTTCACTTTAAATTTTATTTTATTCTGAGACATTTTCTAATTCATGCAGGCCCTCCAGACTTTTTGGAACAGGGTAGGGATATAACTAAATAAATCCATATAAATATTTTGGTTTGTTTCCTTAGGGTGAGTTTGGAAAAGTAGACGCACTGGGCCTCATGTCACATTATATCTTAACACAATGAAAGATTTTCTGTTGGAAACTGAGATAATACAATCTGAGTATGTTAATTCCTGGTGATTTATTGCAGATATAATATTGAGCGAGGCGCCGAGTCCTGAGAGGGACAGGAGCAAGTTATTTCTCAGAGTGTTTCTCTGCAGTATCGGATGCTGCAAGTGTTACTGTAGTGTGAAATTGTACAGATAACTTTCAATTAAATTAGCTGACACAATATTGAATATTACAGTTCTGTATGTTAATTAAAGAGGTACTTATCTTCTTTAGATACCAGATACACAAAGCATGGAACTGGCATTCTATTCTGAACCTTTAGGAGCTACCTTTATCAAGGGTTGGCTTATTTCTTTACGGGGTTAGACTACAGGGGTCTTGAGAATAAGAACTTTTTTTTTCAAAAATGTGGTAAGAATTTGAACAGATAATATGGTTCAGGCTTGTGATTTCTGTGCTCTATAAAATGGAAGAGATAAGTCAATTTTTGCCTGTAAGGGTTCCTGATTATGTTGCCGTGAACTATGAATTAACCTCAGCTTGACCTTCTAGACCAATAGCAATTCAGAAAGACCCCAGGACATGGGAGCTATCAGATGTATCCTCAAATAGCATTTTTAGTAAGCTGTTTTGAATCACCTAATGAAGACATTTTCTTAATGGGTCTTCACCAAACTCAGTTTAGCAGGTCAATAGTAAAATTTACTGCTCAATATTCATAACACACAATATTGCATGGGAGAGCAGTGCTATTTAGGAGCCACTAGTTGAGTTTGCATGCATAAAATAAGTCAGTCCTAGTTATTCCCTTTGGTGACAGTGGGTTTTTTCCTTTTCCCAGAAAAGGAGAGAACAACTCTTCAACATGATGACACTTTAATATTTTAAAATAGATGTGCTTTCTCATCTCAGAACTACTGAGACTGGAATCTTACTCTATTTCCTGTAGAATAGAATTCAGAGTAGAATAAATTTGTGTCTTGAATTCTGTTTTAATGGGTGATATAACATAACAACTCATTTAAACGTTATTTACTTATTGGTGTAGAACTATCTTTACATGATTTTGCAGGCAGTGGTATAGGGAGCCACTGTGGCTGTCTTTGTCATAGTTTTGAAAAGTATAAGCAAAGCTTTCAGAAATAAACTGGATAAACAGGAATTTACAAGTGCAGAAGTTCTCTCACACAGAATTCATAGCAATTTCTTTGCTTACTACGTTACGTACTGTGGCTGTCTTTGTCATAGTTTTGAAAAGTATAAGCAAAGCTTTCAAAAACAAACTGGATAAACAGGAATTTACAAGTGCGGAAGTTCTCTCACACAGAATTCATAGCAATTTCTTTGCTTACTGTGTTTCATACCCACATTGTTACATAGCCATTATTGGGCAAAAAAGTGTAAAGTGTTACTTTGGTAGTTCCTCTCTTTTTTGGACAAGGCCCTTTGACAATACTGATACTGTAATATGGTACTCACACATTGCATATAGAAATATTTATAGTTCTTTGTGAACAATGACACTCAAACTATCCCTGTGGGAGTATATAGATAAGATCATTATTCTCATTTTCTAGATAAGGAAACTGAAATGAAATTCCTTGCCTAAGGTCAAAGAACAAATCACTGGCAGAATAAGATTAGGGCAGCCAGTTCTTGATTTTCAATCCTTTGCTCAATCAACAAAGTCATATTGTTTTACTCGGTATGGGAAGAGATTATTATCAGTCAGTAGGAATAAGGCTATGTTAAGATGATGTCAGAAGACTAGCTGAAAAATGAAAACCTGCCCAATCAGCCATTTGTTTATCTATAAAATACCAGACTACTTGTTATACTGATGTTCTTTCAGGGGGCCAACTAGATGTCTTTGTGTCTTAATACATGCAACATCTGACCTTATATTGTATCCTTAAGTTAGTTTCTGAAGATCTTGCATTTCATAATTATTTAATATGCTACTAGAGTGCTGGAGTTGGGACAGGGCTTTCTGAGAGTACTTTATGATAAAATCTCATAGCACTGTTATAAGTAGTGACAAACAAACCCTTTTCTACCATCAAAATCCCGAAGGTGAGAATTACTTAAGTTTTATAAAAGGACTACAGAATAAGAACTTGCTATTAGAAGAAAGCGAGGCTCCTATACCTGCCACCAACTTCATAGAAGTAAATTTGGGCTGGGAAAATAGGATTGAAATCATGAGACCCCGTCTAGATCACATGGATCCCCTCGAATCAGTTACTCTGGGTGTGAAGGTGGCCAAATAATCATGTGACAGAGAGCATACTCCATAGAGAAGTGAGTGTACAGAATAGCTTAATTTTTCCAACATGAAACACAGGTGTACCTCATGCTACCTCCTGTATCTCTGCAATATGCCCTCATTCTTAGACATGTTCTGATAGATAGATCTGTTGACAGATGAAACATTTCTGCCTAGGTCTAACAGAATATATGAAACTAAATATGTAAACTCAGGATCCCTGGCTTTTTAGCTCAATTTAATCATGATGACAGTGACTTTATTGATAGATTACTCCATTTTATTTTATAGTTATCCTTGTATATTATTCAGTCAAACTACTAAAATACTTAACTAATCTGAACTTACAATAAGAATGGCACAAGCATTATCATTCACTTATAGTCTTTAGGATTTGGAATAAGTTGGTTCAATAATAAAGACCACAACAAACAAGAAAAGGGAAGGAAAATTCCTTTCTTGCTAGTTCTGAGATCTCTGAATTTGATCTTCATTAGGGGTGAAACTTTGTAAGTGTGTGCATTCATCACTAATAAATTAAAATCACTTTTAAAATAGTTACATATTTTGTATTTGTTTACTCATGAATACATATATATTATAAGTGCCTTTATTCTGACTACAAGGTATTGATTTTCCCTGATGTAGCTTCTGTGGTCTAATTTTTAAGTAATATATATCTTTCAGTCTTATTCAGATCAAAAACCTGAATGAACTGTATATAAATGCCCATTGTGCTAGAGAGAGATGGGAAAATTATTTCTGCATTACATTTTAAAAATCAAGAAATTAGACATTGGCTTCAATGGCTGTCTTCTAACAGAGTTTTTATCCTGAGCCTAAGTTTGTTGTTTTCACCTCTAAAATAAGATTCCAGGGAAGTCTTGTTAAGTCTTCAAAGTATTTGTACAATTATCTGTTTGATGTCGTAGGAGACATTTCAGAAACTTGAATTTCACTTCGTAGCCAAGCGTCAGCGCATCATTCATTGGTGGATGGTAGTTGCTGCTCTGTGCCAAGCTCCGACCAGCTACTGGATCAACATAGCAGAACCCCTGCCCTTGCAGAGGTGCTTCCACTTCACAGTTAAACAGGGTTATGTGATAGAAAGGAGAATCCGGGGTGGATGGGAAGGCTGGCTCAGATGATTAAATTGAGACCCGAAGGAAGGGTCCAGCTTCCAGAAGATTCATAGAAAAAGCATTCGAGTGGAGTTCAAAAGCTCCAAGTGGAGAATTACAGAAGTTTTATGAAGGAACTACAAAGAGAGATTGGGATTCAGGGAGAGAAAGCAGTGGGTCTGAGAAATGTTTGAATACTAAGGTGGAAACATTTAGAAATTTGGAGATTTTTTTAAAGTTTACTTTTTTATTTTGATGTTGAAAAATCAAGGCTCAGTGAAACTGACATATTTTTGGTCAGATAGTAGTAAAATTATAACTTAAATCTCCTATTTCCCAATCTTTCCCAATCTATTGCTTTTTCTATTAAACAAAACTGCTCTTACTGTGACTGTAACTGCTGGATGTAATTGTACGTACTGGTTTTTTACAGGTAGAGTTGAACCTGCATCTACAGAGACCTTGCACACATTTATTTAGGCTTACCTTATAATCAATAGCAATTGCTAAAGACATATCAATCATTGTGATTTGTATCCTTTATTAAGAAAATCACAAGGAGTGCTTTAACCCCTCAATCACCTATTTGCCTTAGTCTTTAGCTTAGAAACTGTTAGATCTTTAATGGTGCACTAAAAGGAACTTATAAGTTTGTGTTTAATTTCCACGCAGCTCATTTCAATTTGGAGTCAGAAGATGGTCCATCTTGTTTATAAAAGGGAATTATTTTTATTGCTTACAATGATTTCCAGTTACTGATCTGTTGACTTCCTAGACCCATCAGCTATGATTTATAAACCTTTTTTTTGATAGAATGGCACAGCTTAAATTTTCAGACCAATAATTTCTATAAATTGCAGGTATACTTTATATTTAGCTATCCTCCTTTTATTAATGTGGAGAAATGAATTGGGGCTAAGGTGATATTGTTTATATTGTTTACAGCTCTCTTCAATTTTTCGTTAGCCTTGTAATCCATTTACAGAAATCTATGACGGGCTAAGCCTATATCCTAATAAAGCCAAGTATTTGATGATGATTATGCAGAGTAATTAATACCACCCCAAAAGTCAATCAGTGGGAATGGTAACTGGAGAGATCATAGTACAAAGATGTGTTCCAGATACTTAAAATTTATAATTTAAGGAACTGATAGTAGGATGGCGCCTGTGGCTCAGTGGGTAGGGCGCTGGCTCCATATACGGAGGGTGGCGGATTCAAACCCGGTCACAGCCAAACTGCAACAAAAAAGTAGCCAAGTGTTGTGGTGGGCTTCTGTAGTCCCAGCTACTTGGGAGGCTGAGGCAAGAGAATCACCTAAACCCAGGAATTGGAGGTTGCTGTGAGTGTGTGATGCCATGGCACTCTAACAAGGGTGATAAAGTGAGACTCTGTCTCTACAAAAAAAAAACCAAACAAACAAAAGAAACTGACAGTGTTTTTGGAGGAGCTTAGTGTATTCTTGCCCTCTGTAGGATCTAAGAGTAAAACATGTTACTGTATGCACAGGACATAATTTTATTGTAATGGATTTTGGGTGTCTCATTAGACACCTAGATCTGCTCTCTGAAATCCACTGGCTGTGAAGAATCTTAGACTTACAAGTCCCATGTTCATTCAAATCCTGGTGATGGCACCTACGCACTTTTATGAGTAATAAAGCAGGTGTTATTAATTAATAACTACCTTACGTGATTGTTAGGAGTATACAAGAAGATAATATAATACTGCTTAGCACAGTGCATGGTTCAACAAATGTGAATATAACAGAATGTTAAAATGGAATTTTTGCCTGAGGTTATCAAGATACAATAGGAGTGAGATTCCATAGTCAGATCCTTGTACCCAGAGTTGACAAGGGAATTGGTCAAAGACAGGTCCTGCCACCCTTGGATCTCTCAGCTTATTTTGAGGAGTGAAAAGGAGGAAGGATGCAGTGAGGGCATTTTGCTTTTAGAGAAAGCTGTTGGCACATGATGAGAATGCTGTTTCTTCCTGGACTGATGAGCGGGACAGGAAACCTAGTGAGAGGGAGCTTCAGAACAGCCACTCTGAGAGCTGGGGCTCTGCCCTCTGTAGTTGGGAGAACAGAACACAGGTGCCTGACTCAGCCTGCGATGCTGATGCAACCTGCGGTAGCCTGAGAGCGGTGCCTCAGGGCAGCAGCCTCTTTCCCAGTAGTTGATTGGCAGGGCAAGGGATGTGGGAATGTTATCTCAGGAGCACAGGGTGCCTCCGCTATGAGCAAAAGCGCCAGGGACTATACATTGAGGGACTTGGGGTTTGGGTTCTGCCCGAGGGCTTTTGACAGAGAATGTGCTGGGTGAATTGGCCAAGAAATAGCAGTTGAGAGGCGATTGTGTGCAGGCAGCCTGGGAAACTTCTGCATCTGCAGTGAGAAATCCTGCAGCCGTGGGAAGCTCACAGAGCCTGCGTGAGTGTCAAGAGAGGAGTCAACTTGACGGTCTGCCTGCCGCTCAGAGTGTGAAGCTGTTGACACTGGTGCCAATCTAAGTAGCTTTTCCACCCTTTACCCCTCCTCTCGCTGCCCTGACCCTGGATACTCAGAACCGCCTGGCAAGGGGAGGGGAGGGAGCAGCTCCAGGTAGACAGAGTGGAAGCCACACACCCACCTTTTCCAGTGCTGCCTTTCAGCCTGAAGCGGGCCTGGACTGTGGAAGGAGAGATCTGACACTCATTTGTGTAGCAGGGTGTTGTGCTTAATGCTTTGGACTGGGCACTAGGCTTGAATGGAGATGGCAGTCATGATTTTAAGTAAAAGTAGAAAAGTTCTGCTGTAGCTTTTCTCTGTGGGCGAGGGGGTGTTACTGTCGGTGTTACTGTACCGATTAAAGAGCACTGGGAAGAAAATGAGAGGTGTGTGATTAAATTGGCAGGTGTGCTTGTTGGCTGGATAGGTTTTGTTACTGGTGTTGATGCTGTTGGAAAGGCTACTTTCAAATACTTTCAGATGCACTGCTGTACACCCAGAGTCCTGAGCTTTGTGTGATCTTTCATACCCCTGTACCACAGGTCAGCTCAGTTTCTTAGGGGGGCATTTTGTAACCAGATTTTTCACAGTGCTTGCCCCAAAATTTGTTTGCTTAAAGTTAATGTTCTGTGAGCACTTTATTGAGAAGTTTTATATCTAAGGAGAAAATTAGGTAGCATTTACCTTAATAGCCTTTCCGACTGACATATTTCAGCACGTCCCATGATGTAGCACTTTGGGACTTGATCTTCCATTTGTCCATGAACAGGAGCAAATCATCTTATTGTTTAGTATTCTTTTAAATTGACATGGAATATACACCGTAAAGGTATAGACTTAACAAAAGTTTAGATTGATGACAATTTTTTAGTTAATTTTGTTATTTACTAGTTGATGGATATTTGGATTGTTTCTAGGTTTAGACTCATGAATGATGCCACCAGAAGCATTCTTATAAATGTGTTTTGGTGAATATCTTCTGTCTTTCTGTTAATTTTCTGTTTAGGAGTGGAATTACTATATTACAGGTATGATTATGGTCAGCTGTAGTGATTTTCAAAATGGTGATAAAAATTGCATTCCATCAATTGCATATGAAAAGTCAGTCTCCTTCTTTGCCAATACTTGATAGTGTCCGTCTTTTCAGGTTAGCTATTCTTGTGTGGGCCAATTATTTTTTGAGGAAAATGTCCTAGCTTTTGGCATGCCCTCTGTAGACCTCCATGTGTGGACTGGGTTGGCCTTTTCCTTTTCATGAGCGTGTTGCTCAGCTCCACTGATTATTGAAGGATAAGGTTCTATAGTTAGCCAAGAACTGAAAATAGCTGTAGCTGTGGTAAATGCTGCTCAATGTTTATCAATAATTTCACTAAGTGAAAGAATGGGCCGAGAGTGCATTAGTCAATATTTTAAATGCAAGTGTGGAAAATCCAATTCAAACTAGTTTAAGCAAGGAGGTAATTAATTGACTCCCGTAGCTGAGAATGCCAGGCTTGGCTGGCTCCCGGGACTAAGCTTCACTTTCCATAAGAAGACTGCTTTGCACGGGCTGCTTCTCTTCTCAGGCAAGATTGCTCCCTGCCTGGGGCCCAGGAATCTGCCAATAGCTCTATAAACTCCCAGCAGTGAAATCAAAACCCCAACCAAAGCAACTTTCCTGAATCTTCTTGGAGCTCCCTAATGCAAGTCCTGAAATTGAGGTGTCTTAGGTGTGATTGTTCTGATCATATCTGTACCTTCCTCAAATTGTGTGGCCACCAGGTCCCCCTGAACCATGTGCTCTTAGGAAGTGATGATTCTCTGGGAAAAATTGGGGGTGCTATTAACTGAAGAAGGGACAATGGTTGGTGGTAGGTAGAAAGTAACAAAGTATCCACTACAAGTTGGACGACTTAAAAAGGAGACAGTCTACTTGCTCCTATAAATGCTATAGGACTTACCCTCGGATCAAGCAATATTGCTGGAAAGTTACACATATGGACTGCATCACTTTGGGCCCTGTGGAATTGCTTTTATTGAACTGTGCTAGTAGGTTCTGTTATCAGCCTGCATTGAGGGACACTATAATGAATGGGCCTGCAGAATTACTTACATTATTTTATCTTAGTATTGAGGACTCTATTTACTCTATTTCAGTATCTATGTTATAGGATTTTATGAGGGAAATTTCTCCCTGGTCTCTGAACCCAGGGGAATTGAACTGTTTCAAACACCTTTTGTGATTTTATCTTGTAAACCTCACGGTTCTCAAAATTGATAAGATTTCCTTCCTTGCATGGCTGGAGTGATAGAGTCAGTGTTACGGCTTGTTTTACTCAAATAGTATTAGTGGGCTTCAAAGTATGGATTTTTTTAGTGTTGACATAATTCCTTTATCTTCCTTTAGCATTATTTCTTAATTTTCTCTGTCTCTCTCTTTTTCTATATACCTTTTAATAAAGTTCCTTAAGTCTTTTCTGAAACAAAGTTGAGAAATACATAGAATTTTCTGAAAATTTCATGTCATGCATCGAACATATCACCACAAAATAAATAGATCTGCTTGGCTTTAGGCAAACATTTATTAACAGGACTTATTTTGGGTTCCAGTTTTAGATCAAGGAGTTGTAAAACACTACAGAATCAGAAGACTGGATGAAGGGGGATTTTTTCTCACCCCGAGAAGGAGCTTTTCAACACTGAATCAATTTGTGAGGTACTACAGCACCACAAGCGATGGCTTGTGTGTCAAGCTGGGAAAGCCATGCTTAAAGGTGAGATGCTTTCAAGCTGTGTTCCTTTATTTTGAAGTTAACTTTCCCCCTTCAGATAGCTGAGTGTCTGTCACGTGATGCCAGTTCACAAAAAAGGAGAAGAGATTGCCATTTGATTACCTAAAGCAAGATAGTCAAACCATGAACTGTTTCATGCTTTTCTTTTTTGTAAATAAGCTTTATTGAAACAGACGCTCATTCATTTACCAGTTATCTTTGGTTTCTTTTATGCTGTAACAACAGAGTTTAGTATTTGCAACAAAGATTGGAACATAGTAAACTAGATTCTAGGAGGGCAGGGTCTTGCCTGTTTTGCGGGCAAATGGCACTTAGTTGATGCGTAAAAAAATTTTATTTACTAAATGAATGAATGAATGAAGAAATGAAAAAAGGAGTTTGGAAAGAGATTAAAAATTTAATTATGCAAAAAATATAGGATATATCTACTAAAGCCTGTAGCCAAACAATTTGAGAATTTGTGGGTAAGGTGGAACCTCCACTGGGTCTTGACATTGGGAGGATTTAGCTAGGCCTAGAGACAGAGAGAGGTTGATCTAGAGTCGAATGAGGGTGGTGTTAGGTGCATGAAGGGACAGATAGATAGCGAGGTGCCTGATTTAGTAAGATTTGGGAGATCCGCTTGAGACTTCGCACTGCAGATTCTCCCACCACCGTTTTCTATGTTGAGGTAATTGGAGCACAATTGATAACATTTAACCATGATTCCTTTAAAACTGCTTAGGCTGTTATTTTCAACAACAAGAAAACGTTAAATCTACCTTTTTTCTTACCAGTCTTCTCTTTATTCTGTGAAACAGGTACAGGTCCCAATGCCTTTTGATTTGTCTTATAAAACCGTGGACCAGTGGGAGATTGACCGCAACTCCGTGCAGCTTCTGAAGCGACTGGGATCCGGCCAGTTTGGTGAAGTGTGGGAAGGCCTGTGGAACAACACCACTCCTGTGGCCGTCAAAACATTAAAACCAGGTGCGAGAACGCCAAAGCCTAAACAGCAGGTTTGATTTTTTATGAGCTCAGTTTGCCACTGTCCATGTCCTAAAGGTCACTGGATGGCCAATGCTGGCAGCGGGCAGGTGTGGTCATCATTCTGCTTAGCCCAGGTTTTCAAGTACAAAGACAAGAGCATGCTCCCTGGATCAGCTAAGTCTGGAAACATCACCCATTCAAGATTCCAACAACATATTTCTTCTTTAGAATTAGGATTCCATCCTCCAGGACCCTTTCGCCCTTTTTTTCCTAGTTAAAAAATACTGGCTTAACTGAAAATAATTAAATAAAATCAGATGGAATCTTGGTGTTGCCCAGGTAACAACTATTTTACTAAATACTAATTATGTATGGTTAAAAGGTAAAACGGTCCATCTGAAAGACCTCATATTTGATTCTTTCATCTCCTTTTTCTCTACAGTGGCAAGTAAGAGTACACTAAAATTTTTATTCAGCCGGGCTTTATTCCTTCCATTTTAAAGATGGAATAAGAGAGAGCTTAAGTAATCTTCAAAGCAAAGTAATCTTCATTACCAATCATGATGATCTTGTGCGAATGTTGAACAACTCTATGCTTCAGTCTTATCAAATGTAAAATAGAAATCATAGTAAGGCTAACCAGGGTTACAATGAAGACTAAATTAAGGTATTAGTGGAAATGTTTTGCACAGTGCCTGATTTACAGTAAGTGACCAGTTATTATTATTACAAAGTCAGTAAATGACAGATCTAGGATTTGAGCCTACATCTATCACTCCTGCATCACATGACCTGGAAGTGACGGTTTATAAAAGTGGAGCGTTGTTGTGGTAGCTTCATATCTGCATAAGACAAAAGTAATAACCGTAGGCTAGATTAGAGTTTCCTGGGAACTCCATTATTTACCTAGACCAGAATTCCTGAAGGTTTAGGAAGCTCCTTAGGGGCAGACTTTGAGCCCTTGGGTTTTGCTGGCTATCAGTACAATGGTTCCCAAACTGTATGCGGAGGTGCATAGGGCATCACAGTGAACTCATAGGGGTGCTGTGGGATGTTTAAAAGTTTTGAATACCCCACAAATTGTTACCTTGAGGTAGTGTGTGGTTTTAACTTTATATCATATTGCTTTCCTTTTGCTGACATTGTATCTTTCTGAAGCCGGGTTTGTGATGGTTCATGTAATCAAAATGCAAGATCCAGGCAAAAGTCAATGTGCACCAGGAAATGAGGGTAGCACTGTTCAATCTGATTCTAAGACTAAAGTTGTGCATATATCACTTTAGTAAGTGAGTGGGATTAAGAATGAAATAAACAATTTTTTTCCTTTTGATTTACTTTTTCAGATAGTTATTAAGTGGATAGGACAGATACCTCTTAAGTTGTTTGGATCTAACCAAGTGATCAAAAGAACTCTCGGGTATTCATTTTGACTCAGAGGTATAGTGAAAAACATGACTGAGACACTAAGGGAGCCATGAACTGAAAATGGTGGAACCCTCTGGTCTAATAGTAAGAGCTTCAAGTTTTGTATAAGATAAACCTAAGTTCAAACGTGGCTCTGGACAATTTATTAACCTTTCTAAATCTCCTCATATGGAAGAAAGACTTATAATTGTTCCCACTTTATAGGGTTTTAGGAGCATGAATTGAGTTAATGTATGTAAAGTATTTTTTTTTTTTTTTTTGAGACAGAGTCTCACTGTGTTCCTCCAGGCTAGAGTGCCGTGGCATCATAGCTCACCTTCCAAGTAGCTGAGACTACAAGCGTGCATCAGCATATCTGACTGTTTTTTTTTATTTTTAGTAGTGATGGGGTCTTGCTCTTGCCTGCGTTGGTCTTGAACTCCTCAGGTAGTCCATCCACTGTGGCCTCCCAGAGTGCTAGGATTACAGATGCGAGCCACCATGCCTGACCATGCAATGAGTTCTTAATAAATGTTGGCTTCAGTGGGGTTGCTGACAAGTGTGTCTGCTGAAGTGCAAGTTCACTACTGCAGGAGTGAATCTTTTAATATCTGCCAGATGAATCAACAGAGAGGCAGTTTTAAGTGGCCAGACCCCATGTGAGTACTCTAGGGGAGGATGTTCTGTTCCAGCACCTGAGGTTTTCATAATCACCGTGTGTATATGCCTTTAAATCCTAATCTTATTGATAAGTGAGATTAAACTTTATTATCCAATGTAATCATTCTATTTCTAAAAAGAGGCAGTTAGCTGTCCTTCCTAACACTACTCTCTAAAGGAGGTCTTTGGGGAGGTCAAAAGAGATCAATAACAACAAAAAAAATCAGATTTCTTATATTAAAAAAAAAGCCATGATAGTTTTCTCTCCAACAGGAATAAGTATTATTGATTTACAGTGTAATAGCTGCAAACAGCTTTGATGATTGGTTAAATGTCTTCACTTTACTGGGGCCATTAATCAATCTTAGCAGCTATTTATTGCTTAGCACTACCACGCAATAAAGATGAGCTTGAAATCAACTCCCATATAGCTTTGGCAGGCAAAAATTAATATTTCATATTGCTTTACTAGCTGGGTTAAGAGTGGGTTTCCTTTAATATTCAGCTGGTCAGCCATAACCATGAGCAGCCTTCACCTGTAGAGGCTCCTGACATTTCATGATTTTGGCTCTTTTGGATAGTCTGATTGGAGAATGATTTGGTTGTCCTGCATTCCTTAAACCTGATGGCCACACAAAGCATTAACATAGAAATATATTGTGTATATAAATTGTCTGAATAATGATCATAATTGTTGGCATCACAAAAAGCTTCACGAATCAGATTTTTTTTTTGGTGGTGGTAGGGTATCCCTACTGTATGGGTATTTTGCTGTAGGTTGATCAACCAATAAGAACAAAGTTCTTTATTATGGTTTAGGTGATTCTTTTATTCTCAGCTCCATTTTGCCACTGTGATTCCAAATATTAATCCTATTTGATCGTGTGGAGTAAACCAGCAGTAAAGATGGAATTGAGGGAGCTCAGACACACATGATGGAGCATAGACCATTTTCTCCTCGTTCCTTCCTCTCCTTTGCCTATGAAAAAAATATTTACGATTGGTCTGTTTGGTTTTCCCAAGAGTATGCATATAAATGGTAATCAAAGAATGGTCAGCAGTTATTGAATACATATGCCAGGCATTCCTATTATCCTGATAATGAGCTTATGATGTCAGTAAGATTATTATCCACATTTTGCAGATGAAGGAACTGAAGTTCAGAGAGGTTTAATAATTTGCTCAAGGTCACACAGGAACCTAGAAGCAAATCTGGGATTTGTAAAGAATCAAGACTTTGGCCTGGGTTCTGAACTTCTAGACTATCACAGTGTAACCTGCCTAAATGCTGTCTGAAATGATCTGCAGGTCGCACGTAACCCTTCTTAACTTTACATTAATAAACAAGTCAGTGTTACCTGAGAATGTCAAAGCTTAGTGAATCAGACCTGTGTTCAAGTATCAGTTGTGAAGTATTCGACATGGAGAGGGTGATGAACGTGGTTTTCTCCCTGGGCATCACTGGAAGTAGCATTTTCAGTCTCCATAGTGATTACTAAGATGTGGAATGAAGTATTCCTTCAATTACAGTCATGCCTCTGGGATACCTCATCCTAAAAGAAATGAAAGATTTTAAAATTACTGATGAAATATACAGTCCAGTTATTCTTCCCTCTCTTGGGAGGTAACAACTTGACGCCTTGCATGGTAAGTCAGAGTTGAACCTTGTAAATACAATTTAATTGTAGATGAGACATCCAACTAGACCCCCGGACTGTCTCATTTGTCATTTGGTCAAGCTATTAAGGCTCTGACTGTGGAAACAGATAATACAAATGAAAATGTTACATTTTCCAAGTTAAACATATAAAACTGGTGGAAAAAAAACCTTCCCCCTAACTTTTGGGGATGGCCTTGAATGTTTTCTAATTGGCCTGTACCCTACGTTCCTGCTGAATGAAGGAAAAAAGAATATGGCAGACTGTCATTGTTTTAGCATTTTTATTTCCAGCTCTTCCCACAGTGAACACCCTGGATAGGGCAGCTATCAGTCTTCTCTGCATCCCAGAACAAAATCCTCTGGCTGTAGCGATTATACATTCAAGTTCCTCCAGTGTTCATGTTAATAGAATGTCTTTTCTCTGTGTTAAGATTTCTGCTTCGTTTTATCAATTAGACTGTCAGTTTTTCCTCTTCCTTTCATTTTTCATGGAGACCCAAATCAACCTTTCCTCACCTACAGGTCGTAACACATAAACTGCGTACGCTGGATATACCAACACATGCAGTTATTAGGCTGCCCCAGCTGAACTGATTTCTCTTCTTTGATAACTCTGAAGATTTGTGATACTGCTGCTCTGGCGCCACTGAGAGGCAGGAGGCAATCTTGGTGATTCCCGTTAGACTGCTGTGAGGATAGGAATGCCTCAATCACATAAAGTGATTTTCCTCTCTTCTTGTTTCAGGTTCAATGGATCCAAATGACTTCCTGAGGGAGGCACAGATAATGAAGAGCCTAAGACATCCCAAGCTTATCCAGCTTTATGCTGTCTGCACTTTAGAAGATCCAATTTATATTATTACAGAGTTGATGAGACATGGAAGTCTGCAAGAGTATCTCCAAAGTAAGCTAAAGATAATAAAAGGGGAAAGAAAGAGGAATTTAGTTTAGTTAGTCCTATAAACATCAATTTAGCAAGCCTTCTGTAACCCAAAGGATGTTTACTATGTGTATATCTGTGAGAATGAATGTCTTTAAGTTAACAATGAATGGCTCAACTACTATTTAATAGGAGGAATACTGGGTACTCAAAGAAAGGAAAATATTTATATAGTGGATGAGCAAATTGTTCACAATAGACATATTAGAGTAGTTAAATGTAACGTGGGAAACTAAAGAATGGATGTTTTGCGTGGTGCCTTATTTCCTCCACTAATTGAACATTATCAGTCATGGACAAATATTTTTCAATGGTGTAGAATTTGGGGACATAGATTACTTCAGGGAAAAGAGGAGAGATGTATCCTGTGTTTTCCTTCTTTGCCAGTATTTGACAACATTGTACTTGTTGGTATTTAAAATACTTCCACTGCTAGGCAACGTTAGAATTTTCAGACTGGAAAGCAGAAATGCACTATTGCTTTATTTCTACATTTGCTTCCTGTAGTCAGAGAAGACTGAAGGGCATCGTGAAATTTTGATGTTTATTACAAATGAATAATTTAACAGACAACAATTATACAGTATAATAAAAAGCATTAAAATGAGATGTTCAAAGAGGTTGAGATCAAGTACTGAGAGAATAATTCATGCTTAAAAAATAGACTTTTTCCTATAATTTCTTAAAGTGTCAGGATGGGATTAATAGAATGTACACAGGTAAAGGGAGGTAAGAATGATGGAACAAAGATTTCAGAAAGATAAGAATATTCTCTGATTTTAGGGTGACTTGTGAAGGTGGTGATATTAAAGTACAGAACAAGATAAGAAGAACAAAGAATGTAATAAGGCTATTAAATGCTGCTAAAGACAAAAATATACCTAGCTCCCTTGCATGAAGCTGTCAAATTTAACAGCGGCAGAATGTTACCCTCCGCAGAAAGACTTTGGCTGCTGAGCCCTTCTGCTTTATTCACAGGACAAAGTGCAAATGTGACCTTGGGTCATATCTAACAAAATAGCTTTATAAAGATGCCACTTATGATACACACATTATTAAATCTAGCAGTCAATTCCTCATCCCCAGACCTATCAGTGGCATGTAATGTACTGGACACTGTCTCCTCCTGGAAGTACTTCTTTCTTCTAGAACACTTCACTTAATAGCATTTCCTCCTTCCTTTTTTGCTTTTCTTTTCATCTGTGTAATTTCCTTCATCTCCCAGATCTCTCAGTGCCTTGGAATTCTCCAGGACAAGTTTGCAGCATCACTGGTTCTCTTTTTAATTTCGTCCAGTCTCATTGTTAAATTGCTTGTGTCTTCACAGTTCCCCAAATTTTACCCTGCCCTTACTTCAGAACCATATATCCAAATGCCTTCTTAATTTTTCCACTCGAGAGAGATGGAGAGTAGTCTCTGTCTAAACAATGTCGGTCTACTGCAGTAACAAAGAGTCTCCAAATCCCAGAAGGCTTAACAGAACATTTATTTTACTTCTAAAATTTTGGAATATTTGGGGGTACATGTGTTTTGTTTGCATACTTTGTTTTTTGCACACATTGAGTCAAGATTATCAGTGTGCCCTTGACCCAGATAGTGTGCACGGTACCCAATAGGTGTGAATTTACCCATCCCCCCATAGCTCGATTTTCATTGAGATTTACTTTCATATGTGCACTCAAGTGTTGACTGATAACCCACAGAATGGGAGAAAACATGTGCATGCTTGTCGGTGCCCACTGTGGCAGCCCGTCAACATGTGAATAAAATAGCCAGGACATGGATTAGAAGTACGTGCTTGCAAGAGGTGGGCTTCCCATAAGTGCAGGGAAGACTCAAGTACCCTCTGTCATGGCCTTTTATTGAAACAGTATACAATAGGTGTGAAGGACCCACATACAGGAGCTGCATGCTTAATGATCGCTATGTGCTCTTTCCCTACCCGACTCCCACCCTGTTGCACCACAGGTGACCAAGGTTCAACACCTGCTAACAAGTGACAGATCGTATCTCATTAATGCATGCAGTTGCTTGAGGGCTTGTCTCCAGGCTGCAAAACATCTCCATGCTAGCTAGGGGATTGTCCCGCTCCCAGCACTCCCAGAACTGGTGACCACTTGTATAAGCCTGGTGCTCTGTCTCCTACACATGCTACATATCTGAAAAAGGACTGACAAGTAGAGTCTACAAAGAACTTAAGCAAATCATGAAGAAACAACCAAACGATCCCATTAAAAAGTGAGCAAACGACAGGAACAGAAACTTTTCAAGTGAAGATAGAATAATGGCCAACAAACTCAAGAAAAAATTTTTTCAATGTCTCTAATCATGAGGGAAATGTAAATCCAAACCATGATGAGATATCACCTAACTCCAATGAAAGTGGTTCATGTTAAAAAAGTCCCCAAACAAGAGATGCTGATGTGAATGTGGAAAGTAAGAACTCTTATACACTGTTGGTGGGACTGCAAACTAGTACAACCTCTCTAGAAAATTGTATGGAGAACTTATAGTAGACCTACTCAAAGAACTTAAAGTAAACCTACTATTTTGATCTAACAATCTCATTGCTGGGAATATACCCAAAGAAAAGAAAGGGTATTTTATAAAAAGGAGACCTGAACTCAAATGTTTATAGAAGCACAATTCACAATTGCAAAGACATGGAAACAGCCCCAGTGCCCATCAGAACAAGCTTTTATTTCTTGCTCATGCTACATGTGCAAAATAGATTGACTGGCAGGTCAGCTTTTTTGATCACCCTGGCTGGAGAAGGGGATGAGACTAATATTATCATGGTTCTTAAAGTTTTTGACCAGAAGTGACAGAGATTATATCTGTTCCCTTTCCATTTGGTCCAATCAAGTCAAAGAGTAGGGAAGTAGAATTCTCTTTGAAGTGCTTGAAAGGAGAAAAAATTAAATGCTTTTGAAGTGTTAATTTCTACTACAAATGTTTTATTACAAATCTCAAAATGACATGCCTCATACTGATCTTGTATTCCCCCTAGTAATCTGTTATTCTTGCATTCTTTCTTTCTTGACCATGTCAGCATTCAGGCCTGATACCTTGGAGACATCTCTCCTTCTCATATCCCATCTTTAACCAGCCAGCAAAATCCAATTGGCTTGCTTTCAGAATACATTCAATTTTACCTCTTCTCTATGCTCCTCCTCTGATTCAGGCCATTAGTGCCTCTTTTCTGGATTCTGCAGTAGCTCCTGACTGATCTCCCTCTTTTGGTTCTTGTCTCTTTTAGTTTCTTTCAACACAACAGCTAGAGAGATTCAGTTAAAATGCAAATCCATCCTCAGCTAAAAACCTGCATGACTCTCACTGGTTCTTATTTCTGTGTAACTCACTGTAACTGTGACCTGCCTCTCCATTCCCTCTTTGCGCTCATCCCCTACAACACCCCCTTGCTCACTGTGGGTCAGGTACTCTCGCCCTCTTTGCAATTCCTCCTACCCTCTAGGAATGCTTTTGCCTCAAGCTTTTTGTGCTTGCTGTTTCCTCTGCCTGACATTTTTTTTTTTCTGAAATCTATCCACATGCTTACTTCTCAATTTCTGAAAGGCTTTGCTCACATATTTCTACCTTGATGACTCCTTCACTAGTCACTAAGTTCTAAAATGTAATCTCTTTCTTCTGACTTTGAGTATTCCTTTTCCCTGCTTTCTGTTTTCTCTTCTTAGCTATTAATAATCTCATACTATTGTTATTTTAGTAGTAGTACTATTTCCTACTGCTATTTATTTAGCTTATTTGTAGTATTTTCTAAATACAATTCCATTACTGCAGAGATTTTTCTTTGTTTTAGTACTGGGATAATGTCTGGCACATAGAAGGTATGGACTAATTTTGTGTTGAATGACTGAATAAATAGATCAAGTTGGGACCATCCTCATTCTAATAAGATTGGATTGGAGTCAAGATTGTTTTGAGACCCTTGGAATCAGCTTGAAAAGATCTAAATAGTACAGAGTAAACTTCTTGGACATTGAGGATTTCTGTGGTTTGTTAATGTGGTTTACTCATGGCTAAGTACAAACCCTGTGTCTTCTGGGGTTAGGACATCAAGGACAAGTTTATTAAAGCCTTCATTTGTGAAGTTACTTAGCAGCCAGGAAGAGTAATAAAAATATACTCACTAAAGAAACTCCCTTCCCAATGAGAGGTGGTCAATGAATCTACCACTCTTTAGCAGTCAACGATGATAAATATTATTAAGCAGAAACTTTATTGAGTAATGGAACATAATTGAGAGTATTTCCATATTTATGCTGCAGTTGTAAATTGTCACAGGTTTGTGAACTGTTATATCAGTTTTATTATTATTTTTGAATTTCAGATTAATATGAGGGTACAAATGATTAGGTTACTATGTTTGCCTGTGGTAGGTAAGGTCCCTGTTGTAGTTGTGTCTTGCATCCAGGAGGAATGCCATATGGCCTTACATTGTACCCCGTCGGTGGTAGCACAACACCTTTATATCAGTTTTTGAAATACGGTGATTGTAGATTGTAGTAGAAGTGTGCTCTGAATTTTGTTTAGGCAGCTCCTAGGTATTGTACCCTTCAGAATAGGAAATGTGTATTACTCAATTTCCTCCGGCATTGTGCCTGTCTGCAAACCTCTTTATATCCACTGTAATAGGATTAGATGTTGTATTCAATAGTTGAAATCACATACATATTTTTCTGTATAACCATTTCTGTAGTCCTTAAACTTGGCTACATTTTTAATAATAAGTTTCTCCAAAATAGGAGAAGCCTGTTGAAAAACTTTAGGATTGGGAGGTAATTGATGACCCATATTTCTTGCTGAAATTTAAGGAGGATGAATATCTGTATTTTCCTTTCTTTAGAGTTTGGCTTCATTCCCTACCCCCTGGTAAATGCTTATAAGGCATCTAATATATGTTAGACACTTAGGTACTTTTTAAAGAGAATCAAACCTTTTCTATTTTTATAAATCTAGTCCTAAAATGTTATTTGTAATTCTCATGAACAGTTCACTTAAGTGGACTGAAGCAGACAGGGATATTTTTATTAATATATCTTTTAACTGAATTTATATACCTATTTGCTGTATGAATGGAAGTCTCTTCATTATCTCCTGTCTTTTGGGTACCCAGGAACTCTGTGTGAGCTAAATTTTTGGAAGACAGTATAGGATAGTTCTTAAGATTATGAGATTAAGCCTCAGACATAACTAGATGTGAATCTCCTCTCTACAATTTACAATCTGTTCCTCTGAGTAGCAGCAACACCTATGAAATGAGGGACAATAATAACAATACTTCATATAGTTGTTCTGAGTATTAAATTAGTTGATTTATTAGAAATGAATCGTGTGACAAAGAGGTGGGGCAAAAGCATATATGTTTATTTTTTATTCTTTAAAAATCTCTGTATAGCACTTACTATGTGACAAGTCTTTTTCTGTCTTTTACAAATATTAAATTAGTTCATTTTTCTAACCACTTTATGAGGTCAGTATTATTATCCCCATGTCACAATTGAAAAAAACCAAGCTATGGAGAGGTTAATAACATATCCGAAATGGAAGTCTGGCTCCATAGTTCATGCTTTTAATCACATACATGGCACTGATGTTATCTTCCTAACATTGATCTGAATTAGGTGTCTATTGTTACACAGCACATTACCTCAAAACTTAGCATTTTGAAGCAGCAAACATGTATTGTTTCGCAGTTTCTGTGATGGGGAATCCAGGTGCGGCCTAACTGAGTCTTCCAGTTCAGCATCCCATGTATGTTATAGGAGTTGACATTAATTATTCAGTCTAAAACAAGACTTGCTAAGGCTTCAATCAGGGTGTCAACAGGTGCCCCAGTTATCTGAGGGCTCTGGTGGAGATGGATCCACTTCCAAACTCATTCGTATGAGTGTTTCTTCCTGGGCTGTTGGACTGAGAAGTCAGTTCCTTGCTGGCTATTGGCTGCAGGATGCCCTGTGTTACCTCCTACATGAACTTTTCATAGGGCAGCTTGCAACACAGCAGCTTGCCCCATTACAGTGAGCAAGCAAGAGAGCAATAGGACGGAGGGTGTCAGTAAGATGACAGTAGAGTCTTTTATAACTTGACCCCAGAAGTGATACTTCATCACTTTTGCCATATTCTGTTTGTTCAATGTGAATCACTATATCCATAACACACTCAACAAAAAGGGCTTTTGCACAGGCATGAAGTACCCGGAGGTGTGGATTGCTGGGAGGCATGTTAGGGGCTGACTACCAGATAGTTAAAGGTCACCAGCTTGTCTTAATTTCAGGCATTTATTTTCCTATGGGGTGAATTTGATATCAAAAGGCACAGCTATTTTGGCCATGATAGCAGCAATGATTTGCCATACGCTGCACACTGGGTTGTGTTTTATTTTCATGCATGTATCTTGTTTTAGATTGAATAATTAATGTCATCTCCTATAACATACGATTCAAAACTCTCTGTGAATTGACACAGAAAAATAGACATTTTTGATGTGAATCAGATTCCTCCTTTAGGTAGCACTTTTTAGTGGGTGATGCAACAATTTAGACTCATCTGGCTCTACCATTTTGAAATTCACCCCTTTAGCTACAAATATGTGGGAGATTTTAAGGCCGGGCCTGAAAATGATGTACATAATTTCTGTACACATTGCATCTCCCAGAACTAGTGACATGGCCCAACTTAACAGCAAAGGAAGATGGAAAATTAGTTTTCCATGTGTGGCCATGGAGAAAAGAAAGGACAAAAGGATTGAAGAGCAGTTAGTTAGTTTTGCCTCACATTTTGTTGAAATATACTGCTTGCTTTAAAAAATGAATGTGTATGTATACACATGTGTATACACACAGGTATATATGCAATACTTCCCCATTTAAAAATTCCTTTTACTCTTTTTTATGTTTTATCGAAAAGCTAGCATGCATATTGAAAGCACATAAATCACACCATACATTTTAACATGTGATTATAAAGTGAACAAGTACGTGACTGGGAAGCCATTGCCCAGATCAAAAATTAGAACATGGCCAGCACTCAGAACCCCCCTGAATACTTCATCCACAACCCCTATCTTGAATTTTATAATTACTTTCCTTTGACTTCACATTTAACTCTACCGTATCCTTCTTGTCTGCCCTTCTTGGTTAGAGTTTTGAGATTTGCTAGCTCCTCTGGCTGTCTGCATGTCTTCAACTCCCACTGAGCCCTCAACTTCTTATGCTGTTATCTCCTGTGAAACCTCTCTTCCTGTCCCCAAGATCACCACTGACTCCCTAATTATTAGATTAAACAAGTATCATTTAGTCCTTACCTTACCAGACTTATTTGTGGTATTTGACTATGATGGCGACTTTCTCTTTCTCAAAACCTTTGTTTGACCTGTTACGACCTTCTCTGTTTTTTTTTTCATCTTATTCTTCTGGCTGATTCTTCTCAGTTTTCTTGCAAGTTTATGTTTTTCTGACCACCCTGAATATTGGTGTTTCTCATGATTCTGTCACATCTTAGTGATCTTACCCATGTTTTAACTCCCACTCATAAACTAGGACTATTAAATCTGTATCTCTGTGTATATCCCTGAGCTCCAAGACCCAGATGCTTGTCTTCTTTCAGGCATTTGTCTATGTGCATCTCCAGCTTAACAAGCCCCATAGGGTTTCATTTCAATTAGGGAGGTGCAATGATCATAATACCTAACATGGATGGGTTCTTCCTAGGTGCCAAGTTTTGAGTGCTTTACATGTTTTAACTCATTTTAGCAACTAATAGAATAAGTAGTTACTTTTTCACTCTACAGATGAGGAGGCTGAGGCATAAGAGTGTTAAGATGCTTGTCCAAGGTCACAAACTATGAAACATAGCTTGATCTAGTGTCTGGGACTCTGGCTTCAAATAGTGGTCTTCCTGACCCCTGCACTATAACTGCCCCTCAGGTCAGGGCTTGAGTCTAAGACTCTTCACTGTGAATCTGATGGGCTTTACATGATAGCATTTGGCTTATTCAGGCAGGGATAATAATAGCTTGGATTTATGGGAGACTTTTTAAATTCTCCAGATATCTGAAAAATCTACCAACAATATGACAGCTAAACACTTCCCAAGAATGACTTCAAAAGTTAACCACAAAATGGCACTGACTCCCTCTACTAATGATCAAATTGAAGTTCTTACATAAATTTCCTGTACTTAGGTATAGAGAGTTAGCCATAGGAGAAACTCTGCCTATCAAAGGTATGTCCATTCATGGAGAGATGAGCAACCTATTCTGAGAATAACAGATTAAGAAAGGGAAATTTAAAAAAAGTGTGACGCTTGGTGGTACAAATGTAATATACACATTTTGTAACTGCTGACAGACTCTTCATTTTTATTAGTGAGCTAGTTTTAAAAGCAATATGATGGAGGAGTGAGAACTTTTCATTGGCTTTGTACTAAATGCAGATTAGTACTTTATAGGCTCACTGACTAAAACAGACTATGTCATGTTTGAAAGAAATTCAGTAGCAAGTAAGCAATTTCCGTGAAGAGATGAGTCAGTGACATGTGTTATTGAAAAATGGCAATAACCAGACTCTTACAGATAACATATTTGGGTCATGTGATGCCTTTGTTCCTTTCTCTGTGTAATACTTATTCAGGGAAGAGAGGGCGGTTGCTTTAGAATGTGCTTGAACTCTGAAAATTGTTGTCTTATTAATTAACTCTTTAGGGCAAATGAAATTGTATTGATTACATTTTCACTCATTAGATCAGTGCTATTGAACTTAATTTCACTGACAGCTCATTAATCAACATTCTCAGAATTCACTGTAGTAGTTTGAATATTCCCCAAAGTAAATATCTTATTTTCTCTTATTGTGTAGATGATGCTGGATCAAAAATCCACTTGACTCAACAAGTAGACATGGCGGCACAAGTTGCCTCTGGAATGGCCTATCTGGAGTCTCAGAACTACATCCACAGAGATCTGGCTGCCAGAAATGTCCTCGTTGGTGAACATAATATCTACAAAGTAGCGGATTTTGGACTTGCAAGAGTTTTTAAGGTGGGTTTGCCTCCGTTTTAATTCATTTTTGTAATAGGTCAAAACCTAACAAACTAGTAGACTAGTAGATTTACTGGTATTCTTTAAAACTGTGGTCCCAGCCCACAAGTCACAGACCAATAGCAGTTTGTGGCTTGTTAGGAACTGGGCGCACAGCAGGAGGTGAGTGGTAGGCAAGAGAGAGAAGCTTCATCGGTATTTACATCTACTCCCCATCACTCTCATATTCTCTCGAGCTCCACCTCCTATCATACAAGCAGTGGCATTAGATTTTCCTAGGAGTGGGATTGCTGCCATGAACTGTGAGTGTGAGGAATCTAGATTGTGCATTCTTTATGAGAATGTAATGCTGATTATTGGAGGCAAATGTAATGTGTTTAAATTGTCCCCAAACCATCCCAACCCCAGGTTATGTGGTTCCTCTTGCCAAAATGGTTGGGAACTGATGTTTTAGGTTCTGTTTTTCTAAGTTCTGTGGTCCACAGACCACCTCAGTGGCCTGAAACCTTACAGACAAACCACTTATCCTTGTGCTTGTTTCTTCTCCAAGAGGAAAAGAAAACAGAAAATAATGACCACCCAGATTGAAAAGTATGTATTTAAGTTTGTAGTTGAATTAATGATTTGTTTCTCAGCATCTGTAGTCTCTCTTTGTTTCTGTTTCCTTTAAAAAGCAGTGTACTTCGCACCATGTTACCCTACCCACCACTGCCCACTTCATTCCAGACTGGCCTGTGTTCTGCCAGAATTCTTCAGCAATCATTGGCTTTTTATTTTTCCTCCCATTTTGTGACCTTATTCCAAAAGACATTGAATTAGGAAATACAACATTAGATTGTTTTCCTCTGGATTTAATTTTAAATTTCCTACATTGTGCCCTAAAAATATGGATGTGGGTCATGAAGCACAACAAATAATGATTCCCTTTAGATATCCAAGAATTCGTTGTTTTCTCTTTTTGTAAACTAATTAGACTCCCAGTGAGTTAAACAATTAATGTAAATCACATGGACCCTACTTTTCGGGTATCAGCAAGTAGTTACATGGTAATTATAAAAGTCAATGGCTCTTCAATACCAGTAGTAAATCAAAAAACAGACAGGCTCTGCTTCCATTTTTTTTTTTTAATTTGCTCAAGACCAGATCTGAAGTCCGAATCGTCCTGTCTGAATTCTCCCATGTATAGTAGAATGCTCCTTCCAGTGCTATTCTTAGCACATATTAGGTTTTCAAATGATACACGGTGTCCATAAAGTTCATGTGCAATTTAAAATAGTTATCCATTGCACGCGAACTTTATGAACACCCTGTATTTTGTTAACGACTTCCCATAGATTTTTCAGTCTTGTATGTCACATTCAGAATTTGCTACTGTAATTATCAATTGAACTAAGCTCATTTTGTATCTTTTCCCTTTAAATTTTAATGTGAAGCAGGTTAAGATGAATGAGGGTAGCAAAAAAAAAAAATCACTTTAACTTGGCTTGATTCCTTAATGCATTAACAGGTAGGTAATGAAGACATCTATGAATCTAAACATGAAATAAAGCTGCCCGTGAAGTGGACTGCGCCTGAAGCCATTCGTGCCAATAAATTCAGCATTAAGTCTGATGTGTGGTCATTTGGAATCCTTCTTTATGAAATCATTACTTATGGCAAAATGCCTTATAGTGGTGAGTAATTAATTCTAAAGTGGGCCTTTCTGCTGCAGGTCACTTACTTAGGTGTAACTTTAACTGCTTTGCCCAGACTTAGAGGGCAGAGTTATGAGGCTGACCACACCACATACCTGTGGGAGCTTGATAGATAAAATTTAATGACAATAATTTGCATTAATGAGGTGGTTTATTGCTTCCCTCTCCTTTGCTATTGAACTACAGTCTTAAAGACTGTTACTTGCTTCAGGATTTAGTTTTATCTCTGCAACCTGGGGAGGGGACAGTGGATTTCATGGCTTAACTAAAGAAATTGATTTGCTTTGTAACCTAGAGTGTGTCTTTGAGTTTAAGACACCAATCTTTAACTTTTTTTGTGTTGTTGGCTTCATTCTGTATTTTTTAGGTATGACAGGTGCTCAGGTAATCCAAATGTTGAGTCAAAACTATAGACTGCCACAACCATATAACTGTCCACAGCAGTTCTACAGCATCATGCTGGAGTGCTGGAATGCTGAGCCAAAGGAACGACCAACATTTGAGACACTGCACTGGAAACTTGAGGACTATTTTGAGACAGACTCTTCATATTCAGATGCAGATAACTTCGTAAGATGAACACTGAAGAAGAATAACGAAGCAACAAAAATACTGATAATCAGTCCAGAAATGCAATCTGATCAACCAACTGCAAAATCAGTTTATCTTGACATATGAAAGTGATAGGGAAAATTTAGGCACGTATCGCACAAAATATTGTATGTGTGTTTTATTGACTGGGCAGCACTGTAGGACATCTAAGATGAAATATTATTTTCTCTCTCCCTGGTAAAATTAAGCACACTAAACAAAGTTATTTTTCTTTTAAAGAAATGCTCACATTTCTATTTATTGTTTGAAATGCCGATCAAGAGAATCAACAGATGATAGTCAGTTTTTACTCAGTGACTGTTGTAGTATTTTCCTGTTTACTGATTACAGTGGTTATTCATTATTCCTTGGATTGTTGAATCCCATCAGGATGTTATTATGAAGGGATTTGATTGCTCTGGTGCACAGCAGGACCTGTGCTTTGAGATATTTTTTTTCCTTTTTAAAATATCCTGTAACTACAATGATGGTAAAGCCATGTTAAACAACTTGATTGTACTTCGAGTAATTGCACATATTTTTTCCCCCATGCATAAAAAAATGAAACAGCTGTTGAGAGAACAAATTAAAATCCTTCTCATTTTGTAGAAGGAAATGATGGAATTTTTCTATACCTCAGTATGTGTCATCTGAGAATCATCTACATTAGTTTTAATCGCTTAATATCGAGAATCAGTTTGCAAAGCTGATGAGTTGTTACCTATGGAAATACACGAAAAATATCTAATAGCCCACAAAGTCTGAAAAATAGGTCTATCAAAATAGAAAAATAAGAAGCGGGCTTGTAGGTCAGAGTTTTAAATGAACTACAAAACAGATTCAACACTATTTCAGAAGCAGAGGCTAGGAGTAATGTCTGTACTTGGTTATGAAACTATATAAGGGAAAAGGGTTTTTATTCATCTTAAATTTGGATTAAATTTTGTAACAATATTACTATCTTTTCAAACAATGGAGGTATCAAATTCTTAGCCTCATTGGATGACAAGGGGGACTTCTCCAAGTAAGTTTCAAAAGCAAATGTGTATTCAAAGATCTTTGATGTACAGCAATATGAATGGAACAAGCCAGGAGAAAATAGGATGTTTTGATTCTTTTATCTGTTTTTAAGAGAGAATAACCTATCCAAATAGTTACAGAAACCCAAATTCAAAGTGGATTTAGCAATGCATAGATGAATCTGTAAACTCTTTTAAGTGGATGGTAGGAGGCCACCGCTGTTCAGTGAATCCATGAAGTCCTACGTGCTTTGCAACTTTTGCCTCTGCCATCCTCATGGTCTGTGTTTTCAGGATAACAGATGGCTGTCACTGGCGAAACTGGGGCTCCTTGTTCTCTCTCCTCGTCTAGCAAGAGAAAACGGGAAACTTTTCTCTCAAGCGTGGGTCAAAATAATGTTCATTTTCTTGTTCGGGCAAACTTGGGTCACATGCCAGCCCTGGACCAATAAGTGACATAATGTGAATGCTTTGTGCTAATTGGCTTAAAATAAGTCCTGAGACTGAATCTGGCGATGGGGTCACCTTCCCCAGAGACAGGATGTGAGATCAGCATTTCTGAAAAAAATTAGAGAATATTAGATGCCACAAAGGTGTCCATTGAGGACAAAATCCCTCTAGATGAGTGTTAGATTTTACAACCTGTGTACCATCTGTCTATTCATCCACCCTTCCATCCATCTGTCATTACCATCTCACTCCCTCCTTTCTCTCTCTCTCTAAATCAGTCTATCCATCCATCCATCCATCCATCCATCCATCCATCCATTCATCCACCCACCCACAAGGTGGCCATAAAGTTTATATACAATTTAAAACAGTATGCAACTTAAATTTGTATACACACAAACACACATATATCACACACATATATACATATATACTTATTTACATATACACATATATGCATATATGGTGGGTAAGTGTATCTATATATACTTCAACTTTTCTGAAGTCCTTGGACTAAAAGGGGTCACATAGGGCTAAATATTATAAAACCACTTGATTGGGGAAGGGGGACTCCAGAAGGGAGAGAGGTAAGAAAAAGAAAAAAAAGAAAACCACTTAATTCCTTTATTAGCAGAACATATTTGTATGCTGAGATCAACACTAATGTTTTTAATCAGTTGACTGTGTATAGTACAGCTTCAATTATTTTTATTTAAAGTCACGGAGTCTAAAGCAAGCAAGGGGCAAATTAAAAATAACCAGTTAGTAAAAGTTCAAAGAAGATAGTTTATTTTTTCAAGTTCATTTGTTCGTGTTCAATTCTGCTTGGGCATATACAGGAATGAATGGAAATTTTTCCATTTCATTGTGCACATTCAACTACTATATAATTTGTCTCTTTGTACTAAATAATAATAATTTTTTTAAGTAAGATCTGATTTCTAAATATAAAAAAAGGTTATTCTTTCCTGTTTTAATACCACATGAAACCCATTTAACTTACTATGTTTGATTCTTGGGGACATTTATGTTCAAGGTTCTGTCAAAGCAATCTATTATTCTTGTTTTTACCTGATGGATCATGGAGAAAAATAATGGATTCAGTTATGAGAAGCAGTAATAGATTTTTTTTAAACTGACATAAATTTCTCTCCTGTATGAAATAAAAGGATCAGGAGAAGATAAGTTGAATTTTCCTACAATGAGCCAGCTCTTGTTAAATTTACCTCCCATAAATTGTAGCAAAGCACTTTTTATGTAATGTTTTATTTATGTAATTCAGTTATTTGGAGGTGGTGGTGAGAGATGTGAGTATATCATTTCATGTTGTATTTCAAATCTCTTTTGACAAAAACCATAAGAATTTTTTGTGATAGAAAAAAGTCAATGTTCCATTTAGTCTCCTTTAAGAATATAGGGAAGGAAATAGGTTTAAATCACACATGGTTAAAAGAGGCACTGGGTAAATGCCTAGCAATCGTGGAACCTGAATATTTAGCCCTCAAAACAAAGTAAAAGTCAAGTGAGCAGCAATGTGCAAACTGAGCTGTGGAATGGGGATACAGAAAAGACAACAAAGAACAACCCGGGGGGAAATAAGAGCCTGGACCGGCTCTCAATTTCTGCTCACGATGTGCCTCTGCTTGATGGCTACAAGGATCCGATGAACCACGAGGGACCCAGCTCTTCTGACTCTCTGGTGGCCTAAAGGGAACCATTGTCCTTGGAAAGATGCCATATCATCACCCAGCTGGAGCTTCCTGGAGGAGCAGGGCCCAGCTTTGTTCCACGACTTGTCAAGCATATGCTATACTCGCAATCGTGTTTTTCATGGTTTAGTTGAGCATATGATTTTTGGACCAAACAGCCTTCCTGGTAGTGTGTTAGTGGTATATTATTAGGAGTCTTTGCCCAGACACATTATGTGAACTAGAAAGGCCATGATTGGGTACCTTATTCAAACTGTGTCATTGTGTTTTCCTATTGAGAAAGGCCACTCTTAAACAAAAAAAAAGTAAATGACATTTGTATACCTGGTTTCTGGAACTGTCAATGGGCTTTTATGCCAATATTTGATTCTTATATTTCCTGGCATTATTATGGAGAAGTTTGGTCAATAAATCTTTAATATGATGCAAAAGTCCAGTATCATAGGATTGAAAAATAAAAATCCGGTAAACTGGGTAGAGAATGCCTGTAAATATTTTAAATCCATTATCCCAACAATATTTTGATTTTCACAGTGGTATCCCTTTACTGCCTATATTGCCCTATTAAGTTCTTTCAGATTTTTCTTTTTTAAATTAACAAAGTGATATTGATCTCTCAAATTATTTATTATATTTAGAAATAAACTAGAGAATTAAAATATCATATAAGGCTTGAATTTCAGAGGCTTTAACAAGTTTAATTTTAATCTGCATTCAGATGACATTATATACATAGAGGTTGTAAGACTAGGTTGTAAACGAAGAGATGCTCAATTATTTCTATATACTTTTCTTGTCTGGGCAGTTAATTTATCTCTTAACCATCTGAAGCAACAGGCTTCCGTATAACATCTTTTTCATTCTCTTAGAAAATAATCAGCTCTTCAGAAGAGAATAACCAATCTCAAGTAAGTGTCCAGTTAGGTATGACCTTGCAGAGGATTGAAATAATATGCCATAACAACCATGAAATCATATGTTAGGGAAAAATGCTTAAAAGCAATTAAAACTGCTCTGTTCAGAAGAAGCTAAATATTGCCTTTTAGTAATTTCCTGAGATTTTAGAATAGAGGCTTTGATTTTACTGTTTGTGAAAGATAAAGCTGCTTGGTATTAACCAAGTTATGTTTAATTTTTATGGTCCACAAAATTTCAAGGTCAAAAGATATCATAGCTTTTAACAACTTTTCAAATTCTGTTTTTAATTATAGATTCAGAAAGTGAGAAATAAAACACATTAGCCAGCTTAGCATACTTTATAGCCACCACAGTGATACTTTTGTTTCTTAGAACATATATAATCTTACATTGTACCCTTTAATATTTATATTATACAATTGTTTGGGAATGTGTATTATACATGATTAATTTATATAGGTAGGAAAAGAGTTAAAACATTTCTTTATTTCATTTTATTATTTTTTTATAGACAGGACCTCATTCTGTAGACCAGGTTAGAGTGCAGTGGCATGATCATAACTCATTGTTAACCTCGAACTTAGGGGCTCACGTGATCCTCCTGCTGTAGTCTCCCAAGTAGCTAAAACTATAGGCATGTGCCACCACATTCACCTAATTTTTCAAAATTTTTGCAGAAACAGGGTCTTGCTATGTTGCTCAGGTTGATCTCAAAGTTCCAGCCTTAAAACATCTCTCCGCCTCAGCCTCCCAAAGTGCTGGGGTTGTAGGTGTGAGCCACCACACTCCATCAAAAAAGACCTCTTTTAATTGTACCATTTGTTGTATTATTTGCCTCAATTTAAAGTGCAAGCATTTACAACTTTTAAAAATATTTATTTCTGAATCCTGAAAATGTTTTTTTTTTGCAGTTTTGGGCCGGGGCTGGGTATGAACCCACCACCTCTGATATATGGGGCCGGTGCCCTACTCCTTGAGCCACAGGTGCTGCCCTGAATCCTTAAAAATTTTAAGGCAAATATTTTTCTTGAAAATATAGTTTACCCTAAGTTCTCTATCTATTCACACTGCTGACCTCAAAAATTCTGGTATAAGAAAGCAGAAATGCTATGCATGCTACTTAAACAACCTTTATGGTCAATCTTTGTTTCTAGAGTTTGGAATACTCTTATTTCTGAATGACATATTGTCCATTCAAAACCACCATTCTAGTAGGGATCAGAAAATAAATCTCAGTTATTTTTAGGATATTTTCCTAAGTGCCAGGTGCCTGTAGCATGTTAAAACTTTGGGGCAGGAGGAATTGTCTGGTGCTGGTACTGGGTCCCTACCTGTCCATGTGCCATCTCTTGGTCTCAGCTCAGCATGATACTGTTGAAGAACCAAAAAAAATTCAGTTTGACAGGCGTATGGGACTAAGAGGGATAGGATACAATTTAGGACTAGGCAGGCATGTTCTGTCCCAAATACGGAAGGCTGTATAGTTGAGGTTAATAATCATAATCTTAATCCCATTGGGCAGAGGCCAAAAACTTCAAACTGGGTAACATGACCTAATTTGGATTTTTAAAATATGAATTTCATGAAAGTATTGCTTAGGTGAGGATAAGAACAGACATGAAGAAATGATTTAGGAGGATGGAGTGTGTGGATGATAGATAATAATGGGGCAGGTTAGCAGATGACAAAAGATATAGAAAACGGTGAGTACACATGAGACTTTTAGAGGTGGAGCCAGAAGAACTGACAACTGTTTGACCATGTGGGCCCAGAATAATGAGGCATCAAGGACGACCCCGTGTCCTTCAGGAGTAACTGAAATGTGGGCCAACAAAGAAGGAGCAGGTGGGGAGATGTGACCATAGGACCTGGCTAGCTGATCACTTTAAGATGTCATGAAACATCTGATTTGAGATGTTAATTAAGAGGTTGAATCTTTGTACCGGGATCTCAAAACTGAGATAGGAAGTCAACTGAACCTTAAGGTGGCTTTGGTGTAGAGGAGGTGTTTCAAGGCATGTAAGGGGAGAGGGCTACTGAGGGAGAAACTGTTTAATGAAAAACAGAGAGGGTGAGTGCTAATCTCTGAGAAAGTGGGCATTTAAATTTGCATGGAAAAGAAGCCAGAAAAATGGGTGGGGAATCCTGAGAATGTTATCACAGAAGATAAGAATTAAAGAGTAGCTGGGTATATTGAATGTCAGGGAGAAGTCAAGAGAAGTGGAAAGTATAAGTTTTTCATTAGCTTTTGGCAGGGCAGAGGCCCTTAGGAAGAGTATTTTGACCTGAGAATGGGACAAAAGTCCGACTGCAGTGGACTAAGGCATAATTGAAAGATAAAAGGTTGGGGCAACATTTATTAGACTGGTAGCTTTTCCCGATATAAGGCTGTAGGAAGAGGGGCGATAGCAACTAACTGTGGATGTGGAACACAGAGGGGTGTGTGCTATATGTGAGGGAATGTTTCTAAAAATGGGCCTGGTCTTGTTTGAATGCTTTAAGAATACTTGTCAGAGGTTATGGCAACTGAAATAGAGTACATAATATAGTATAGGAACTTTTTGTGACTCAAATCTGAAAGAATAACCGATTGCTTTCTTGTTCATTGAATTTGTATGGATTATATAATATAGGCCTTCTTTGTTAAACAAAATATCTTTGCCTGAGGGCAATTTAAGCCCAGAATCTAGTAAAAACATATTTTGAACTGATACATCTCTTACTCCAGGACTGACCATTTCCTTTGTTAAATGGAAGTTTCATGGTGAAATTTTCTTACCTGTTTTCCCAACGTTGATCTAGTTTGTTAATATTCAGAGAGCAAGTAGTTTGCTTTTCCTTAGAGGTATGTTTTATCTAGATTAAAGAAATAGAGAAAAAGAAAAATTTCAGGTAATTCCAAGTAAAATATCTTTTCATTTTCCTTAGAAATGGGTGTCAGAACTAATGGTTTAACTGAAACAATATGGCTCACTGCAGATGCAGTATGGAATCCATTTAAGAGTACATTAAAATAGTGCCAAGGAGGTGATAAGAAGCTCAAGCTCAGGGAGAAGACATTTGACTCACCCCAAAGAATATAATTAGAAGAACGAATAAAAGGGAAAAAAATAAGAAATTGAAAACAAAGGAAGGCCTGGCTATTTTAAGAAAACATGTCGTCAAAGTCTTTGGAGAAATGTTTCTTCCTTTATCTGGTTAATTGGCTTATGAATAATGCAGAGATGTTCTTATTTGGTTTTAAAATCCTTAGTTCAAATCCTAAGTTTTAGGATCAAGCGAGATAGGAGCAATTTTGCAATAAAGTCTTTTTTGGGCATTCTTTACATTAATCTATTTCCAGAGAACTGCAAAATTTTAGTTCTGATAAAAACTTTGGAGATCACTGTGCTGTCAGGCTATCAGGAGTTCTTCCCTCTTACAGAACAAACTCAGAAACCAAAATAATAAAAATCAAGGGATATTTAGTGATTTGAAAAAAGTGAAACTATTTTACAGACTCTTTAAGTTCTTACAGAATTATTTGCGAATCCAAAAAAAAAAAAAAAAGGCATAGCATAAATAAAATTGTCTTAAGTTAATCGTCATTTCTCTGTGTCTTAGAGAAACTTATGGGGCTTAATTTAGAGAGCTGCAAAGATAAAATTCAAGATATGATTTTGTGGCTACATGATAAAAATATTATTGGAAAGCCTGTAAGAAGTGCAATGTTATGCAAGTGAAAATTCATGCTCACATCAAGGAACAGCAAAAATTAAAGCAAAAGATAAATTAATTTTATGAGTTCTCAAGCTGACCAGCAGATGGGGGCCCAGATTGCTGCCAAACATCTTATGATCAGGAGAAGAAAGGAAAAGACCGTAAAAATAATGTAAAATTTTCATATAATATTCAGTTCTTGAAACTAAAATGCTGGAAGTATTCTCACTTGATCTTAAGTACCTATCCTCGGACCTGCAATAAAGACATTGATTACAGGTTATGTATAGCACTCAATGCTCCACAGTTTAGAGAAACGCAAAATTACATAGTTCATGACTCAATAAATTCTAATTATCAAAATAACTTTGAGTGTTCCTTACCAAAATAGAATTAATAGCACATGGACCTCAAGGATGTTCTTTTCTGATATATTGATTCTAATATTTCTGCTTATTTTTATGTGTATTTTTATGATGCACATTGCATATCTTCCCATATGCCCAATTATATTTCAAATTTTTATATATCTTTGCTTCCATTCTTTGCTTATTCAATCTTTTAACAAAGAAGTATGAATAGACTTTTATAAAAGTAATTTATAAAATTTTATTAAATAAAACATTTCAATACCAACTCACAAACTCACAACTAATCATAGTTCATTTTTTCAATCCTAGGAGAGTTAAATTATTGTACCAATAAAAAAATATACAATTTTTTCTCCACTGTTCTTCAGAACTTTTAGTTCAAGAAACAGTGAAAATGATACGTTGTTTGTGGCGTTAATACTACTTAATTTTGAGCCTTAGAATAATTTTACTTCCATTAAATCCTTAATATATCTCAGCATAAATTTAAATATATTAACGTGTCAAGTATTGATTTTGTGTTAACGGTTTAAGGCTATCTAAATTACATTGATACTTTGTTGTGGATCTGAAAACTTTATAATCTGTTTCATACTATGATTATAAATCAATCTGTCAAATAAAGAAGAATTATATCCTCCAGGTTCATTCTATTTGGGTAAAACATTTCTAATGAAATGAACATATAGAAAGATTCATGTACTTTTTCTGTGTAAATGATACAATATATTATTTTCTCTTTCATTGTTGACATTACTTGGTTAAATTTTGGCAGTCTCATGTCCATGTATTCTCATAGTGAGAAGATTTTAAGAAAGAAAAATGCTACTTGATTAATGCTGGAAGGGTGTTAATAGCAGATTGACAGTGTGTCTTGTTGGTCTTACTGTTTCCAGGAACGTGCGTAATTGGAACGGTAGAATCCCAATGTGGTTCCAACAGTCTGGGAACTAAGAAAATTGGGCTAAGAAAATTTTGTCTAGGCCCATCTAGGAGAACACTTGATTTACCCATAAAGCAAACTTTCAGTAACATTTCTTTCTTTCTTTCTTTCTTTTTTTTTTTGAGACAGAATCTCACTGTGTTGCCCTGGGTAGAGTGCCATTGTGTCACAGCTCACAGCAACCTCAAACTCTTGGGCTTAAGCAATTCTCTTGCCTCAGCCTCCCAAGAAGCTGGGACTACAGGTGCCTGCTGCAATGCCTGGCTATTTCTTGTTGTAGTTGTCATTGTTGTTTAGCAGGCTGGGGCCAGGTTTGAACCCGCCAGCCCAATTGCATGTGGCTGGCACTCGGTAACATGATAAGGGTCACAGAAAGGGAAAAGGTGGATATTCTCTAAGGAATTTAGGAATTACCCTTTCCACAGGGGTTTGTCCCATTTTCTCTACTTCATACTTTCTATATTTCTCACAGGGTGGGAATGAGATCACATTAAAAAAGAGAAGAAAGGGAACCTGGATGAAGGTAGATAAGCAGAAAGAGGGTGAGGTAGGGGGAGGAAAACAGCTTTTTCTTTTCGCGATTACATAATTAGATTTATAGTATCTATTTTAGTCTTTGTCAGAGATTTATTGACAGCAGACCAAATCACCTAATTTAATCAGTTTTTTTCCTCTTGGTAAAATATTATTGTTAGTATTTATGAATTGCGATGAGGGTTTCATGAACATAAACCATGAATATTTCATGAAGATCTTGAGATATTTGGATCTAAGAATGTGTTACTGAATATAACTAACTCTCAAATACCACTTAGTGCATTGTGTGTGGAGAACTTAGCTCTGCACTGATATTCCCTGGCTACATAACATATTTCTGAGCTGTCTCCTTTCATAAGTTATTCAGTGTGTAGTTAAGAAAAGCAATCTAATTTAATTTTAGTTGGACAGTAAATCTGCTATGAAGGTTGAGATAGAGGGAGGTGGGTGAGTGCTGGTGGTGGGACTGCTTTGGGCTTCCATTCAATTGTCAGCCCAACATTTATCGATCATCTGCTTTGTAGATGAGACTGGGTTAGGACTGGGAATGAAAATATGCAAAATAGGGGAACCCAGTGTGTTTAAGTGGTAAGGCTTTGGAGCTAGACTTAATTGAATTTGAATTCGAGATTTGAATAATTAGCTGTCAGCTTTGACTATATTACTTAATCTTTCTTATTTGTAAGATGGGTATATTACCTAGGCCACAGAATTGTCTGGAGAATTAAGTGAGAAAAGTCCATGAGTAGTGTCTCGTGTTACAGGCACAGTACATGTTAGCTCTAAAGATCTAGTCTCTGTCCCTCAAGACTGTCACCTCTGGAGAAGCTGGTTGAGCAATGACTGTAACATGGTGTGGTAAGTTCTTCTGGCCACACAGGCATGTTGAGGTCTTAGGAGATACCCTGAAATCAGGTTGGATGGTTGGTTTGAGCTAGAAGAGGAAATCAACACCAGTTTTTAAGGGAAGTGGATACTAAGCCCAGCATGTGAGTACTAGCTTGTAAAAAACATTGGCACGCACATGATAGGCTTCTTGTGTGAGTTTCAAGCTCAAGACTTGTCCAAGAAACCTATTTAGGGTTTCAATCTGTTACCTCTCTCTTAGGACATGAAAGAACTTAGTTTTACATCTTTTGACCTGTTAGTTATCAAAAACTTGGTTTAGTTCTTAGGATTATATTTATTGTATCAAAAATTTAAGTTAGTTTTATATTTTATCTATTTTCATCTACCTCTGTTTGCCATATTTCTTGAATTACTATACTTATTCTTTGCATTTTATTTCTATTTTAAAAATTTAGTCTTTCTTTAGAAAATTTTGTAATTTCTTGGTTCTCATAAAATGATTATTTGTCTCACATTTTCCTTTGAGTTTGGCATACATTAAGGAAGAGAAATACCAATTTAGGGGAGCTGGTTCTAGGCTGGTAAATGCAGCTTATAAAGGTGAGGTTAGGTAGAGAGAACTCAGTGTGTGAAGAAGGAGGCTCATTCCCTTAACTCTGTGAGCTTGAGTTGACTAATTATCACTCTAAATCTCACTTAAATACCTTTCTAAAATATGGGTATCACATAGAATAATGAATCTGGAAATTCCTAGCACATCTATGATTCTTCGCAATCTAAGTAAGTTGAATCTAGTTTAAGTTCCTAAAATAATCCTTTAATATGATCTCTTTGTCTTAAGAGGAACTGACTTCACATCCATTTTTAACAGAGGGCCAGGCATGCCATAGGCAACCAATACATATTATTTTCTTGAAAAAATAAAAGAGAGGGATGGCCCAGACTTCCACAACTAACATCATAGCTTCCAGCTTCTCTGCAGATGGAAAGATGAACATTTCCTTAAGGGAAATCTAAAGGTGGTATGGTTTGCTTATACTCAGATCAAATGTGCTTGGTGGCCAAGCTTATACCCTGACAACATTTTGCTCTGGTTAAGACATCCATGCAGTTGGTGCCTTGAGTGAAGGTGAAAATGCAACCAGAAAGCCAAGTCAAGGACATTCACCATTAGTCATCTATTCACAACTCTTGTTCTACCAAAAATGAGAAGGTGTTGAATATTTCCTTGAAAGCTTACTCAAAGAGGCAGAGGATAGATTCCCTGATTTACCCATCAGAATACTCGCTTCCAGAATAGAAACAAAAAACAAACAAAAAAATGTGAATTAAATTCATGTGCCCTCAGAACTTTACATAATGTTTCTTTACATAAATATTCTTTATCACCATTCCCTTCTCCCAACATGAAATCAAGGAAGATATTATAATACCTAGGGCTTGGATCATTAGAGAGCCAATTTGGAGTGTAGAACGGTCATCTCACTTACATAAACTGCATAAAAGAAGAATTTTATTTTCTCCATTTCTATACATGTTAAGAACAAAAATTGACAAATATTCCTAAAATACATATGAGATTGTAGCTACTATCAGTTCATAAAGCTGATTTGTGTGTCAGGGTAGAATTGTTCTGTCAAATCTTAAACTGAGAAGCTTCCTTATTATGCTCTGGATGGTTCTAGAACAAGTGTTCCTGAGCCATAAAGGAAAATTTTAGGTCAAACAAATGTATTATTATAATCTAATTCAATTGCCCTTAGGCTATGTTTTCACTCAAGGTCCTAAGATGATTCACTATTTAGTGTTTTTCTCTATTCTGGAGATGGATATTTTAGATCAAAGTAATAACTCATTCATTTATCTTCATTCAGCAACTATTTGTTGGGTGCTTTTTGTATGCCAGGTATCATATCCTCTCTGGGGAAAATGAGGCAAAGAAAACAGACCAAATCTTTACTCCACCTTTTAAGGGTAATTTAGCTCAAGTATTTCTGCTTGAATCCTGACATTTCTATAACAAAAAGGGCAATATTATAGCGGATATAAAAGTAAAACTTCATAGTTCCTGAAGTGCTTCTAATTATGTAGTTAATTTTCTTTGTTTTAAAAGACTCTGTAACTGTCTACTTACACTGCTGTATGGTTAAACTTTTCCTTGAACCAGATTCTAAGGGCTTTATGTTTGTTTGAAATCAGTCTCCACTTCCCTATACCTGGAAAGCTGAGAACTGACAATCTTCTTTCTTTCTTAAATAATGATTATCAGAATCTTTTTCCATCCCAGAAAATCTCCAGAAACATCTCAAATAGAACTTATGTGAAATAATCTCAATGCCTATATTTAAGTAGGTCTACCAAAAGACATTTCAAGCTTTTAAGGGCATTTGACTGTGGCCTGCAGCTGGCTATGAAGGCTTATTGAGATATCTGGGGCACACATTAAATATGAACACTAACGAAAGCCAATGAGTGAAAAAAAGAGGTTTGTGCACAATTTTTGTGGTATCTGCCACCACTTATAAGCATTCATAGCCAACTGCCTTGAGCAGTTGGACCCTCCTTCTTGGGAAAGCAAAAAAAGGCACTGTTGACAATTGTAGATTTTTTTTGTAGAGAAACTGTAAAAATACTAATCCTGTCAATGCTTGGACAAGTGTTTCACTCTGTTTTCCTGTGAGGATCGGAGTTTTGTCAATTGCAGTGTTTTCAGAGGTATACCACCACCGCCACCACCATCACCATGAGTGCCATCACGCCACTGCCACCACTAGAGATTTCTCTGTCCTCTTTGAAGTATTTGATCAATAAACCAAAGCGTAAATGGGCCTTATTATGAATCCTTGTGTTCCCAAGAAACTCAGACCCTATCTTAGCTCTGGATCTCTGACACTTTGCAAGCATATTAATTAACTCTATACAGATGTTGTACTCTACGGAGGAATTGTACTCTATAGGTATCATTCCCTTTGAATGACTTAGTGCAGGGGTCCTCAAACTTTTTAAACAGGGGACTATTTCACTGTCCCTCAGACCATTGGCTGGCCGGACTATAGTTAAAAAAAAAAACTATGAACAAATTCCTATGCGCACTGCACATATCTTATTTTGAAGTAATAAAAACAATACAGGAACAAATGCAATATTTAAAATGAAGAACAAATAAAGTTAAATCAACAAACTTACTGGTATTTCAATGGGACGTATGGGCAGGCCTGCTTTTGGCTAATGAGATGGCCAATGTCCAGTTCCATATTTGTCACTGCTAGTCGTAATAAGTGATGCAAGTGTGTATCAGTTAGTCTAGATTTGGTGGGAGATTTCAGATGTTTCATTCTGGAAAAAGTCTGTTCACAGACATTAGTGCTGCCAAAGGTGGTTGCCATTTTGAGTGCATGGTTCCTGAGATTAGGATATGTCTCAGAGGGGAGAGATGCATAGAAATTAGGAAGGCTGCTTGACTTGAATGCGTCTTTCAGAGAGTCACAATTCTGCAGTTCAGCCAGTTCCATTTAGTAAATTATATCTACATTTTCTCTCTCTCTCTTTTTTTATTTCAAGATACTTTATTCTTAAAACAGGTCACAACTAAGTTTTTGGCCCATTCTGCCACTGTACAAGCTACAAATGCTTGCTGAGCAGCGGAGGGGTGCTCTTTCATAGCATGTCTGAAAAGTGAATAAAAATCCATATAAAACAAATATTCAAATAGTTTCCATAGGAACACAGATAAGTGTGACC